>JAAGVU020000008.1:25138745-25173551 GCA_011763525.2 Mormyrus iriodes | reverse complement strand
AAAGCCTGCACCCCCCCGCCCCCAACCCCAGCCTCGTCCCATTACCAAGTGTCTTTTAACAAGATGCGATTTAATATCTGACAAATTTAATATGATTCATGTCGGACTTTTAATTACCACTCAATAAAAAGCGTACATAACGCTTCCCCTACCTTAGATGCATTTCCAAATTTTGTGAGCCAACAACGGGACGTCATGTGTAGGTAAATTTAGTGTGTTGCTAGTTTTGATGATAGCTAGCTCGAATCAAGATGGACAGATGTAAGCAATTTAGTAGGTGTGCAAAAAGAAAGGGTGCCGATATATGTTACCTTGCAAAATGTGCTAGTAATTGGTATTTTTGTCATAAAACATGATAGAGGCTCTGGGCCCTGCTAAGTGCTGTTGCCCAGGGGCACTTAACTGCCTTGAATCACCGTATGTACAGCTTAGGTTTGCAATCTGATCTTAGCAATGTCACATACATATTCAGGAACTGATTTTCTACAGCTATAAAACAGCTTTTGTGGATTGCCTTTTGTATAAATAAAATTAAATGTTTTATGTTTTTCATCTGAATGCAAATAGTTTTTAGTACAATAAATCCAATGCAGTCCTTCTCTATGACAATAAAAAAAATCTTCAAACACTAATTCTAGGTGTTTCCTGCCAGTTCACCTAAAATCTGTAAGATCTGGGATTAAATGAGTCAAATAATGGCATTAAATGTCCCTTTAAAAGGGCACTGGATCAGTGCTCTGCCCAGTAATCCCCCAGGCTGCTGTGGCATAAAGTGGGCAGCAGGGCTAACGTCTGGCAATGCGGCAGCCCTGTGTCTGCGCCACTGGCCTGTAACCACACAATCCGCAGCCACACCATGCGGCAACACGACTCCCCTCTACCCCGCTGGGCTGTAACCCCGCAATCCGCAGCCACACCATGCGGCAACACGACTCCCCTCTACCCCGCTGGGCTGTAACCCCGCAATCCACAGCCACGCCGTGCTGCAACATGACGGCCCTCTGCGGCACTGGCCTGTAACCCCGCAATCCGCAGCCACACCATGCCGCAAAACGACGCCCCTCTGCCCCGCTGGGCTGTAACCCTGCAATCCGCAGCCACACCATGCCGCAGCACAACAGCTGCATGTGGAGGCTTTGCGGTGGGTGTCAGGAGCGACATCCTGCCTGTCCGCTGGCTCTGTATTGCACCCCCTCTCAGCTCCTGTTCATCCCTTTCAGACCTGTGGTTTTGTTTCCCTCTGTATTCCACCAAATGTGGGCTCCTTTATATACATCTGTACTCAACAAGAGCTCCATTTCAGTTTTACCCAGTATTGCTTTATTTATGAAAAACATCTTGCATGTCCATTTGACATTTATAAACAGACAGTGACACTTAGAATTTCAGATAATGCCTTAAATTAATTTATAAGTTATACCTGCTAATCTAAACAGTGACTCATGTGGCTGCATCTGAATGTATACAGCACACCGACGGGGTAAAGGTGCACACTAACTATTAAATTAAGTATTGGAATGACTGGACTAAGATTAAAAATTGGCCCTGGACTTTTGCACAGACAAGCCCTCCACACATACAAACCCCTAATACATATTGCTGATGGGGGAGAGTACAGTACAGACTTGATTTGGAATGAGTGCTGGGTTACATGTTCCATTGTAGATACTATACAGTGGCTCCAGCATCCAACAAGCAGCTTACTTGGATTTAGGCTAGAGTTTAAGAGAATGGAGTGATAAGCAGAAAACATCCAATCACTGCTATTTCTGTGGCCAAAACACCTTGGTAATGAGAGAAGCCAGAGTAGATTGGACAGACTCATTAAAGAGGCAAGGTTAGCAGTATAATAGCAGCGTGCAGTATGACTTCTCTGAATTTAAAACTTATCCATGCTTCAAGACAGTTTAAGAGACATATCCAGTACCAAATACTGCAGGTAATCATGCTGTTTGCTTATGGCTGCCTCATACATCTTCTCTTAGCATATAAAGCAGAAGCTATATGGAAATCAGGTAGAAGCATCTCTGAGCTACCTGGGGGACCCAGTGAAGCGATGAGCACGTCCAGGTAACTGCAGTGAGTGAAAGAGGACTCAGCACAGCTGTGACCCGACCTGACCTACATGCCTCCTTGGCCAGGACATGACCCCGCCCCCAGTTCACAAGCCAACCACAGTCTCATGTCTGTCACAGTTTCTTTTAGAAGTTGAAATGAAACCTACTTCCTCGGTGAAGTGAACTAATTTAACTTTTTATATGAATGCAAATACCCACTATTATATCTCACAGTAGTATGCTTTTGTCCCGGTCTGTGGCATTTCTGGAATTTTCAAGAAGCAATAATATGTAATGGCAAACTAACAGTATCGAGGATATTAAATAAGAATATTTGTGAGATATCATTGATGAAGACGACTGTGTCTGTGTGTGTGTTATCACCATGTAACAGTGAAAGACATGAACTTCCATCCATCCATTTGTTTCACAACTGGTTATCCAGAGTGACTGTGTAACAGAAAAATAATATTCAAAAATACTTAATATTTAATTAAGAAGCATAACTTACTGTGTATTTGATGTGAGGAAACAGCCAGACCCACTGTTCTGTTTTTAGACCAACTGCTATAAACCTTGTGTGTGGGGGCACGGTGGGGGTGGGTGCTGCCAGCATGTGACACTGTGTCACCTATGCTGTGGGTCCTGGAAGTGATGCTCTCCTCCATCAAGGGAGGTGCTGACCTCCACAGAGGGCTGAGCTCCAGCGAGCAGCATGGTCAGAGACCACCTCACACACTCGCCTCATTCCTGCTCAGTGTCATTGTGGAGGGTGACCCCCCCCCACCGCCATAGATATACAGTACTGTGCAAAAGCCATCAAAGAACATATTTAAAGCTATTTGTCTGAGTAACACATGCATATTTGTTCAAAAAGAAACAAAAACAGTTTAACATTAGAATATTTGAAAATGAACACTAACATAATAAAATGGTGACAAGAATTCCAAAAAGTTCTGATATCTTAAGCACCCCAGCCATTCCCTGTATTTTTTTAATATCACCACCAACTCACTTAATTAACGTAATTAACTTTGGCATAATATAGCACATATAAGTAAATATAAAGAATTATATATTTTTCACAAGATTAAACGAAATATACTTAATTGTGTAAGAAATGCAATCATTTCTTGTGAAGTTTTACTTCACTTTGTTTACTCATTATTATTCACAAAATCGTATTATATTATGATTATGTGTAAATAAGTGGAATTTATAAAGTTTCAACTACTTAATATACACTTGTTGTTATATATTATTTTAAATAATTGCAATTACTAAAGTAATTAAAGTAATTTTAAAATGTAACAAAGCGTTGGTGTTCCGTTAGAGAAAGTTAATTCTTCAAATGAACCTAAAGCATTACTCGGCTTTAGTTACAATACATCACAATAATCCCCCATCCTTTCTGTGAATTTATTTAATTGAATATATAATTAATTCTGATTGGCTACTGATGATTAATGACACAATGCAATCATTCAAAAAAAATAAATGAATAAATATGTTACACTGTGTCTATGTCCATATTGTTGCTACTGTAACATGACGTATTGAAAGTTTTGCTGTATTTCAAAATCATCACTATAAACTCGTATTCCAATCACAAAATATTTTAGTTACCCCTACAACATAAGCCAAATGCCTTACGTTATTTAAATATTTTTGAGTGACAAAAATTGCAACACTAAAAATGAGACAGTAAAAATGTGCAAATGATTCATTTTAATTATTATCAAGATATTTGTCATCATTTTTTTATGCGTTTGACATATATTCAGTATGTTTCTTACTGTTTGTTTGGTTTAAACATTTTGATTGCGAGTAATAATAAATAGGAATTACATCATAATTTAACAAATGTTATTATCGTATTTGGTCAAGGTTTTTACTTTGCGTGTTGCCTACACGTTCCCAGATCTTGCTTAAGTTTCAAAAGTTACACCAACTCTATACCGCCATCTATTGTTTTCTAATTTCAGAAATTGACCCATTTTCTTAGTTATCCCTCATTGGTCAAAATTCCGCTAATGAACATGACCGATCGAACACAATTAATTGTAAACATAATTAATAATCCGAACTGAAAAAAAGATGAGCACAGACAGCATAGGATATAAAATTATACTATCTGGGAAGATATTTTATGCTTTTTGTGACACACCTAGCGTGTTTGGGAAATGCCTAGTGTTTTAAATTTGTGTTTGGAAATGTGATACTATCCTATTACAATACACAATTAAACGGAAATTAATTATATACAAAAGCATAAAAGTTATTAATTAAATTTAAATATATAAAATCAATTAACCCGATCAATTAAGGAGATAATTGGCGGCCGTTTATTTTACATAGTAAAGACAATAATAAAACACTGTTTTTCGCTGTTAAATTCATTTGGTTGTTTTAATTACATTTAAGGAAACACAAACTATTTAAATAAGTAAATAATTAGATAAATATTCTACATGGTTCTACATACTGCATTTTAATAGAATTGCCTTACATTTTATTTGTAAGAAAATAACTAAAATGAAATCAAAGTAAATGTCAATTAATTGGAAATCATAGCTGTAATCCATGCATAACAAAATTTCCCATTTAAAAAATATATGTTCATTATAGCAATTCTAATTATTTTAATAATAATAACAATAATTTGTGATCTCATTAAAGTATTCAACAAACATGATATTTCAATAGGCCAGCATTTAAGATTTCATTATTCTTATAGGTGTTTTAATTAAGAGTGGTAAATGCGCAATTTGACGATTTTAGATACCTAGAACTAATAATTATTGTATGATTTAAACAAAAAAGCTTTAAAATCTCCCGTAAAGAGGAGGATCCTACCGATGAAGTGCGCTCATTGGTCTGGTTGGGGAACTGTCCCAAAGATAGGACACGCCCCGGAGTCTTGAACTCAAATATATGTGACCCGGACCCCTACATCAGCAACAAGTACTGTGCCCAAAGAGGTCTGCAACATCTGAAACAGAGGCACACAATCGGCATCTATTTCTGTTTGCTATTTTTTTTTTATCTTGATACAGTGAATCCGTACACGGCATTTCGTTTTGAAAATAAAATAATTAGTGGAACAAACTTAATTAAAAGCGAATCTGGAGTTTGAGAGCAACAGGATGGAGTTGTCGGATATTCCTTTTCCAATTCCATCCGCAGATGACTTTTATGACGATCCCTGCTTCAATACATCTGACATGCACTTCTTCGAGGACCTGGACCCCAGGCTGGTTCACGTGGGGCTTCTGAAACCGGATGATCACAGTCACAACGAAGACGAGCACATTCGAGCGCCGAGCGGACACCATCAGGCAGGCAGGTGTCTCCTCTGGGCGTGTAAGGCTTGCAAAAGGAAGACCACCAACGCCGACCGCCGGAAAGCTGCCACCATGCGGGAGAGAAGGCGGCTCAGCAAAGTCAACGACGCCTTCGAGACCCTGAAAAGGTGCACGTCTACGAACCCCAACCAGAGGCTACCGAAAGTGGAAATCCTCAGAAACGCCATCAGCTACATCGAGTCCCTGCAGGCCCTACTCAGGGGACAGGAAGAGAACTATTATCCTGTCCTTGAGAACTATAGTGGCGACTCTGATGCATCCAGTCCCCGATCGAACTGCTCAGATGGAATGGTAAGCAATGGCAGCATAAACCGTATTCAGTTACATTATATTTAATTTAAATTTGTTTAACCTGGAACTCATGCACATTTTAAATCCTTACTTAAATTGTTATTTATGTACAAACCTGCCAATTACTGTATGTAACTTTGTTGTTTTTCAGTTATTTTAACTGGCGCTGTAAACATAACAGGCATATGTATTGAAGAATGTGACCTTTTAATTTTAACTGTGCCATTGTATTCTCTTCAGATCGACGTTAACGGCCCGACTTGCTCTTCAAGAAGAAGTAGCAGCTGCGATAGTGTATACTTCAATGAAACTCCACATGGTATGTTTGCGTGTATATACACAGGAATGCTGTGCTGGATCTTTTGAACGATACGTATTACAATTATAAATTCTATGGGTTCTTCAAGTGTGTGTCACCCTAGTAAGGATAGGCCTACTGTTTTTTCAGAGGAACTAACAAAATATTTAAAAACTACCATGGAATGTCTATCCAGTTGTAATCCACTAAGTTCAACAGACGCTTACAAATGAACTTGCAACGATTTAATCAGACGTAGTGTAAAAGTTGCCTGCGTCCTTTAACTAAGTGAAAAGTACAGATCTGCCGCAAAATAATTTACTTTTTCCTGTAATATTCCTGCAGATTCCAGACATAACGCGAGGTCAATCATTTCCAGCTTGGATTGTCTGTCGAGTATCGTTCAGCGGATTTCAACAGAGGCACCCCCATGTCCCACAATCCAGGAGGGTTCCGAAGGCAATCCCTGCTCCCCTCAAGCAGGCTCCGTCCATGAAACGGGAGCGCCCACCCCGTCTCCGACCAACTGTCCCCAGCCGGCTCATGACCCCGTCTACCAGGTGTTATGAAGGATCCTAGCAGCAAAGTAGACGGACCGTCGAAGAAAACTTAACATTCTTGATTATAAACCGATTCCTTGAAATAAAGAAGACGAACTTATGGCCTTGATTACCACCTTCGGTGGGAAAAAGTGGAACGACTGTTTAAGGACTGGTGTGCTGTTTCATAAAGCGAGAAGTACCATTAATAAACCTTCACCAGCCTTGTTCTTATTATAAAATAAAAACTCATAAACATGCTCATCCTAAAATTCAGCTCAATATGTAATTTAGGCCTATACAATCATGTCATTATCTCTTTGACGTATTTGCAGCAGTGGGTCACAATTTTAATGCTGAATGGAGCAATCCTATTCGACTCTGCTTGACTGAGTGTTGTCCTTAATATATCCAAATATATTTATGATTTACATTTATGGATATATTTTAAGGTAATTTTGATGAACACTCATTTTCTGTGCCACCAAGAGTGTTAATTATGTTTTGATATTTGTTGACAGAGGAGTCATTCATAAATTAATCTTAAAAATGAGGACCATTTTTGTATATCTGTATATAAGAGCTGGTTTGTTAAAACGTTTTACTATTTAATGTTGCTTGTTGATGGCGACGCTTGGTTTGGTGTGTCAGATATTAAAAATTATATTTATATATCAAAACTGATTGAATGCCAATGCTTTAATAAAGAATCCGATGGCTATTTATTTACAGAACTCCGTTTTATTGTTCGATTTACAATAAATTATCATTTAATTATTTCATATTATAACTCTACATAAAACTATTAACAGTTCAACATAATTTTACACTAAGTCAAAGAGCGATGCATGAGTTTAATAATATTGTCATGACCTCCGCTAAACGCCCTTTTATTCAACTTCAGTAAAAACCAGCACCCAATCGGCCCAATATTCTACATTGGTAATAATCAAGGTAATAAGGTATATAAATAATAATAATCACAATAATCTTATAAAACTTTTGAAAGCAGTCTTTGTATAAAGGATAGGCCTATTAAATATGTTCTAATCAATGACAATCGTAGTACAGCTGCTACGGTACAAACCAGCGTCATAACTGACAATCAGGCGTTCTAACAGCAAGTAGCGATATAAAACCACATTTCTTTAATATCTTAATACTATATCGTGAAATAATTACGTAAAGTGATGTGTTTATCTATAGAGAATATGCTTAATATGAACGTAGAACATTATCAGCAATATTGTATTTTCTATCTGAAATTCAATTTTGTTACCAATTTTATTATAGCATAAACATAATACTTATTTTTTAGTATCACTAATTATATAATTATCGATAAATAGTCTAATTATCTGTCATTCTGCAAATGTTTTTCAGGGGTATGTTTCTGGTAAATCTTAACATCATATTCTGTAGCGAAAAGTATCCATGAATGTTTAAATTTAAAAGCAGACATAATTTACGCTGAAATTCACAATGCTTTCAGATAAAATACACATCGCCTTCAAGAAAGCCAATCTCGTTATTTAAACTGAAAATGTTGTTTTTCATTTTAATATGTTTCTTTTAAATATTTGTATTTAAATCATAGTCTTGTTAAAGATATACGAATCAATGAATTAAGTGTCATTAGCAAAGACAACGAAATTCATTCACATGAATTTATCTAAACTAGCGAAGCTGTAGGATACTATTAATTTGATAATTTGTATAGTATATTTGATAGTCATTTAATGAATATAGATAGCGTAACAAAGAAAATCTGTGCAAACCTAAAAAAAAATATGGTGCTTTTAGCGCTTCACATGTACAGACAGAGAAGTAGAAGGTTCTGGTAACCGAGTGTTTTCCTTCACAAGAGAACATTTGAACTTAACGTGAATGTGAGAAAAGTTACTTTATTGAGCTGCCAACAATAACAAGGTCTACAGAAACTGAAGGCAGAGGAATCACGCTTTATTTACAAAACTATTGAAAGGCAAATAGTCTAGGATGGTGATATTATCTAGGCTACATAAAATAACTGTTTTTCTGGACTTCACACAACACACGGAGCTGTGAAGTATGGAGTGTGAATAGGGTGTCTTTCAGCGTTTTAGCTGAGGTGTTTGAGGGTGCGGCAGTAGGGATCCCTCTACGGCAGCAGCCCGAGCTCAAGCCTTGGTGTGAGGAAACGCCGGAGCCCATGTGCGCCGTTCGGACGCTCTACTTCCTGCGGCGAGCGGCGGCTCCCTTCTTGCTGCTGTAATACGGGAAGAGTTCAAGTGCAACCAAGTGAGAATTTTCGCTAGGAAACGCAAGATAGTCCGTAAAAAAAAATAAAATTAAAATAAATTAACAAAGCAACTCCTCATTCAGTTCGTCTAAAATAGGTTAAAATAGGTTTTGCCCGCAGAGCAAAAAGAATCTTGTAGTATCATGTTTTAATAGGGGGAATCCTAGTTTCATTATTTGTTTTTAAATTACAGATTAATTATTGTCAGAGAGCATGCTGCTCGCTCACATCACACCATGCGTTACCTACCGTTGTCTCGAAATTACGAGCCTGCATCAACCATCCTATAAGGTTCATGGTGAAATAATGTATTTTCATAAAATCTTTTTACTAACTGCTGCACAAAGAATCGTCCTCACGCACATCTCAAGCCATTACTCTTTGAATCCCAGGACGAACATTTTTGGCGCGTCAAAAAAGCCGCTTAAAAATTGTAGAAAGCTGCTTAACTTCGCGGCAAATTCGCCCCCAGGATCATAGCCGTCACATATAGCCTTTACCTCTAAAGCAATTGGCAAACTACGAGACTTCAAAACATACAACTTACGAGCTTAGCTCCCGAATGCTGCAGGAGAGCTGGAGTTCATTCTCTCCGGGTCAGTAATGGTTCTCTGGAAGCATCTAATTTACTATTTTCTAAGTTATCTCACTAAAAGAGGAATATCCATGTAAGGATACAGCGCTGTTTGCTTTTGACATGTATTATGTGAAACCGATTCAATGCCCATATTGGCAATTCTGAACAATCATACAAGAGCAGACATTTTTTTAGAACATTTAGTAGACATGAGTGAGTGTTGACACATTGTACCTCAATTGCTAGTATGTGTACAATAAGTTAGCATTTTAATGGGGGAGATTGGGTAAATGCATTTCTCAGGAACGGACCTCTGGCCGTCAGGAGTAGGAAATGCACCAGATTTCCATGCTGCTATCTGTGGGGATGGGACAGAATGTTGCAAAGCCACTTACTGTTTCTGAAGCTCATCAATGCGGTTTCTGAGAGTGGTGACCTGAAAATGACATATGAGCGCATTTAAAGCAGGGCAGGTGCATTACCTTGTGGGAGCCCCATGCTCACCTTTGAGAAGACCTTGTTGCCATGGAGACCACCTGGAGATGTCTGAGATGGAGGAAAACCAAAGGTACACACACCACACCACAAAAAGCTTTTTTTTCTTACGGGCCAAAGGTACCCTCTCTTTGTGGGAGAAGCTTTGAGAACCTGTGCGGGATATTAATTCTTGAGTTGGGTGCAATTGTGTGGGATGTGGGTTTGCAATGGTTTTCCAGCTCATCAAAGGTGGAAATCAGCACCAGTCAACAGGACCTTAAAACTCACCAGTGTTGATCATCCTGAAGTTTTGAGCATTGTCAGAAAGAGCGAAGACCACTGCTCTGACCTGTAAGCCTGGGTGCCGTTACTTACCTGTGAGGACACTATTGTGTCAGGGGCAAAAGATCTTTTGTTTGGGTGCAGAAGCACCAGCGAAAATGATAAAAGTATAAATGGACTGCAATATATAAAAAGATTTTGATTAACCTGTAGTTATTAAAAAAAAAAAAACTAATTCCAATTAAAAAGAAAAAAAATCATAAATTTTTAAGATGTCTCAATCTGCATTATATAACAGCAGATGAGAAGTCAATTTTTTGAGTAATTATATTGCATAAATGCTTAACTTGTCGAAGAGACTAGCATAATTTTGCAAGGTCATCAATCCCCTTTACCAGACCGTAAGCCTTGCATCTTCCATTGCGTAATAGTTTCAGTTGTGCTCCAGTGCTGACCTTTTGCCCCGTTTCCATTGCGCACTCCTGACGTCCCATGCAGGCAGACCATGCGCTGCCAGCTGAGCCCTGCCGCTTTGCGCCTAATTCTGCATTACTTACTATTTACTCAGCTCCTCCACTCTCTTACGTAGTGTTGTAACCTGGATGAGATCAAAGCACAGCTGCGTTCATTTTGGAACTGGATGCATCGTTTTCTGCGGAATGGGACTATACCCCAGCTTAAAGCCTTATGAACACCATATAAAACACTGCTTACTTAGAGAAGACTCATTCCAAATCACTGTACACAGGAATAGGGCTATTTTTATGTCCTCTTGGCAGGAGAACACCCAAGTGTTTTTAGTTCATAGCTGTCGCAGTTCTAGAAGAAACCTGTACAAAACCCGACCACTAAAAACCATAAAAGTCAGCAATTCAACCATCTAATAGGAGTAGCCATCACTTTACAATCAGAACTCTGAAAATGGGTAAGGTGTCTTCATGTCTGACCTCTTCATTCTTCAGAACAACGGAACTGTGCTCTATTGTCTTAAAATTGAGATGATGTCAGAAATGAACTAGATGAGATTTTACCTATAAAATACACGACAAAGCGAGACAGCTGACTTTACCGATGTTGCTGCCCAGAGGAGTGGACGCTCACCTCATACTTCTGCTTCTTCAGCTTCTCAAGATGATCGTACTTCTCAGACTCCAGGCTGTGCATCCAGTCCCACAGTTCCTTCGCCTTTTCCCTGAAGGAGAACAAATGCTGTCACCAGCTGTGCATTTTAGACGTCGCCGTCAGATTGGGCAGAGAATAACGTAATCAATGGCGTACCAGAGAGTTTGATATTGGGGATGACACAACGTAATCATTTAAATACAAAGATTTATTTGTTGATGGGGATGAATAAAGTAAAATAATGCACCCCTGAATGTAAGGCATTAATCCACAAGAGGGTCCTGTTACAGCACCCTTAAACAAGTTACTTTGCCAAAAATATTTCACAAATTTATCCAATTGTATAAAATGACAAAATTAGCTATTTTAGCCATGTGTCTGCTAAGCTGTTAAAGTTGCTTCCCGGGGAATATCTACATGCTCCACCAATTGCATCATGGACGTTTGGAAGACGGGGCCGTTCACCTCAGTTTGTCTTCGTTCAGATGGTCAATATTGAGAGCCTTGCGTCTGTCAGCCAGGATCTTCTTCTTCTTCTCTCTCTCAGTTTGCTTCTTCCCACCCCTCTTCTGGTCAGCCTGTAAATTCCACACCAAGAATAAGCAAGTAGCAATTAACCAGTCGATCGATCATATTACATAGCTAATGCACATCTACATTTACACACTTAGCAGTAAGCAGCCCAGCAGGGAGCTGCGCGGAGATATGAGACATGCACAGCATGCATAAAAAGAATCCATTTTTAATTGTGGCTCAGCCAGATGTAGATCTGCGTGAGCAGATATTGCACCTTCTGCAGATAGCTGCTGTACTGGGAGCCCATGTTGGCCAGAGCAGATTTCTTCTTAGCATCCTCATCAGCTTTCTTCTTGGCATCTGCCTCCTCTCTCTTCAGCCTCTCTTCCTACAAAGGCAATCCCAACACAGAACGTCAGCACCAGTGGGGTCTTGTTGGAATACCACCAGAGGACTTAGGGTGGAGTGGTTACAATGCGTCAACAATGTTACCTCACGTCTGGTCTGGCGTTCCTTGTCCTTCTCGGCCCGGATCCTCTGCTGCTCTGCCCTCTCTGCCCTACGCTTCTCCTGTAGGCACCCATACACGCTTGGTGTTGTTACACTTCCACAGCACTTGGGCTGAGAAGGGTACTGCAAATAAACCCTGTCACTTACAATTCTCTCCTTGAGGGCAATAAGCTCCTCCTCCTCCTTTTTCCTATGCTCAAAGTGAGCATCGATCAGGGCCTGAAGTTCAATAAGATCTTTGTTCTGCCTCTTCTTTTGGATGTCCTGTGAAGGTTAGAGAAGCACAGACATGCAGATGGAGTCAGTTCCCCTCGACCTGTGAAAATGGTTTGTTTTCAGGTCAGGAGGACACAGCACCATATGACTGGCCAAACATGTTTACTCACATCAAAGTCTACTTTATCCCCTTCGGGAATTCTGGGTGCTGAAGGTCTGTAAAGATTCAAATCACATACAATTTACTTTGAACTTATTCATATTTATTGTGCCTTACATTTTTTTGTTTAAAAGTGAGGGTAAAGTTTCCCAAACCATTTCCCAAGTATATTTGGAGTGGAAAATTTCCACAGCAGAATTAGAAAGTTACTTACTTGAATTTTGGCTTCTCCTCTATTAAGCAAAAATAAAAAATAAAAAGGAACAAGGAGTTTCACAGTTAGACAATAAGATATTAAGAAACAAACAGGGTGCTAATTTTTCATAGATTCAGTTCACCATGAGAATCCTAGACGTCAATGCAATTACTAAGGTTAACCACAACATTGCACTCTTTCTTTTGAAAGTGTTAGCTGGCGGTACTCTATAGGAAAATTCAATCAACCTGTAATTTCTATTAAGCATACTATTGACAAAAAAAAATCCTCACAGCACAAAAGGATTCCCATTATTACACATCATTAATTCATTTTTTATCAACTGAATCATAATCAGTCACTTCAACCAAACAATACTTCACTTTCATTTCAAGACTTCATTGCCTTATAGGATGTGTTAATGTCTTTTAATAGGCAAGATACAATGGAAAAACATCTCCAAAGTATCCTGCATGGCAGACACACGCGTTGTAATTTATCAGTATTGTGAAAATATATAATGCACGTTAGCTTATCCAATTCAGGTCAATTCAATTCAGTTTATTTTTATACAGCGCCTTTCACAACAGAGTCGCCCCAAAGCGCTTTACATGATATTGAGAGCTTATGACTGGACCTTCACACTCAGAAACAAAGCGCCCCGACTGATAGCGATTTCCTTATAGGAAGTTACAGCTACCGTCTTAATCTCTTTCCCTGTTCACTTAAGAATGCCCATGCAAGAGATATAAGTCAAGCTAAGATGAGGAGCATGAGGAGTTATTCCACAACAAAGTTAGGTCAGCGTTTCATATTCTTTCACCCTTTTTTCATTTTTTTGCATCATTGTCTCACTCAGGGGCACTTGAGCTGTGGCTTTTAGCCTCTTAGGTTTTGTTGTTGGCCAGGTCTATGTTTTCTTACGAAAAGGCTTTATTGGGGTGGGGGGTGCTGGTGTGTTAAAGGAACAACACATATGAGAAGCCCATCAACATACCTTCCTCTTCATAGGTCTCTGCAAGCAGCAAGCGTTGAAAGCAGAAGCAAAGTGGACACAGTTAGCGTCAACGATTCATGCCTTTGTATTTGCGAACCTGGAATGTTGCTGCACATGAATGAGCGTAGCTTGGCTCAGCGTTGGCCTGGACAGCACTTAACTGCAACATCATTACCACAGGATCAGCCTTTTCATGTATAACGCGAGCATTAAGTCTCGAGCAGCTGATCATCCGACATCATGCAAATACACGTCGTGACACGGACAGCCGACTGAATATTGACCAGTGAGTGATGAGAAGGGCATGATGGCAAAGGAAATAGTATGAAGGCTAAGCAATTTATGAGAACCAGGCAAAAGTTGCTGGCAAAAAAAATACATCTTTTTTTCAATATACATCTTCTTTCAATACATTTTTATTCTGGAAAATTACAGGCAGTCAAGTTTAATATTAACGAGTCGATTATACATAAGCACATTCACAATAGAGTCTAAATAGACCATGAAATTTTATCGAATCTCCCATGTTTATGACAACCAGGTCCTATTTGCCAAGTTAACAATACGGTTAATAATTTCCCAGTGTGGCAGCAGCAGAGAAGGTCAGGTTCCTGGAGCCTGGGGTAAGCTAAGTGTGGGAGATTGAGTACTGAGAGTCCTGTGGCTAATTTACTCCTAAAACAAATGAATGATGGAAAGTTAAAATAAAGTGCCTCCAGAACCTCTCAGTACTGATACAGTAAAGATGCAATTAGTGACAAGCAGTTAAAAAATGCATGTTGTACATAAAGTACTTGTACATCTATGTACAATAGAAGTGATATCTTCCTATTAAATGGGCTGTAGCATGAAAATGTCAAAGCTGGAAGCAGTATGGCGTGTAAGGTGACGTTAGAATGGCCAAGCTACTGCCTGGGGGCTCTGTAGTCAACCAGGGTCTCATGGACTGAGCCCCCATTCTTCTTCATTACAATCTAAATGCATAAGTTTGTTAAGTAAGTGCGTATATCTCGCACATACATACATATATATATATATATACACATTCAATGTATATACATATGTCAAATGTTCCGAGAGAGATAGAGATTGTCTCGACATTATAGCCAGATATGAAGAGGAGGTAACCTTAGCTTTAGAAAACTAATATGGAAACAATAAGTGCACTGCTATGTTTGGAAGGATGAATGAATATACATGCAACATACCTTCCTGCACTTCTTCCACTGGCTGAGGCTCTGGCTCTGGTTCTGGGGCTACCTCTTGCACTGGTTCTGGTTCTGGTTCTGGAGCTACCTCTGGCTCTGGTTCTGGCTCTGGAGCCACCTCTGGCGCTACTTCTACTTCTACAACCTCTTCGGCTACGGCTATGCGGCATGCACCGAGTGAACGGAGAGTGGAGGCGTCAGAGAGGTGGATGAGCAGTAGGAGAGAGAGTCATCAGATAAAAGAGCACTCTTCAGTTAGTAATGTCAGTATGTCATGAGGGCAGGGGCAAAGGATGAGCAGTGAGGACGGGCCGGGGGAAGGACAGGATACCTGTAGTTCAGGTAAGTAAATGTCTAGTATCAAATGCAATGCGGTACCCAATGAATGCATTGACATTCCAGAAACAGTCACTTTCTAAACTCTAGAGGTCAATACAAAAATATTAATATTTGCTGCTTGCAGTGTGTTCATTTCTCTGCCATATTAGTAATAGCTACTGCTTAGCTCAAAGTCAGGGTCTTGTAATTTCCTCTGGATGACTGTGAGGGAGAGGCTTAGGACAGACATACCTGGGATGAGGTTCAGTTAACTGACTTCCCTGCTGAAACTACGTTATTCTCAAATGTTAGTAATACTAGAGCTGAGAACACTGTAGATGCACGGAGTGCTGACCTTGTATTCATCGAGGCCACCGCTTACAAAATCACAATGTTTGGGCCAATTTGTGTTAATGAAGTAAGAAGTTTTAAATACTGAAGGGTAAAATTAAGACTTAGTCCGACAAGCTTCAGGCTCAGGAAAACTCCAATTGGGGTTTTGACTCTTTTGATGATTAGGGGTGAAGGTGAGGATTGTTACCGTGACCCTCTCACTTCCCTAATCCCCCTTCCATTTCCAAAAAAGTGCAATATTACCGTTAAACAGCTGATGTGTCTACAGCAAGTATATCCCCATCCATGCAAAACGTTACATGTACTGTCTTCGGTGGCGGATCAGATGGAGTGGAGTTTGCGAGCTCAGACATGCAAGACATGCCCATCTGGCTTCTTTGTCCTTTGACTGGGACAATAAAAAACCTTTAAAATTCTTCACATAAATTTAACTTAGTAAGATCATTATAAAATACATATTTTAAATACAGTATCAGCATGTCTTTATTGTAACAAATCCAAACAGTTTTGTGCAGTGTTAACAGCAGAACAGCATTTAACTATCACCCAACTAAATGTCCACAATGAAGGCAACTAGTTATTTCCTGTATTTTAATTATGCAATGTGATCTAAATTATATTGCAAGTGAAATGTATGTAGATAACAAAGTACCTCAATTTTACTGATCAATGTTTTTTTTTTTAAGTATTTAATAGATATATGTTGTTGGGGATCATCTGAAAACATTTTTGGATAATTAAGCTGATATTTGCTCCTGTTCACAAGGGAAGACATGATCCACAATGTAAAGAGAGGGTTACAGCAGACAAATAACATTTACTTAGAGGTAGGACACCTGTGTTAACTTTTAAATGCCAAAATTTGGGGTGATTTAAGAAGTAGATCAGCAAGCAATTAGAATGTCTTTACTTACCATCTACCCTGTAAAATGAAACATGAACCGGTCAATGACTGGACATTAAAAGATTAAAAGAACAGTATTTGATTTCACTACATTTTGGAAAAATTTCTTGCTAAATTCAACAACTTGAAACTATAATGAGAGTGAAAAGGTACACAGCAGTAATTACAGTACAGTGTGACAATTTTAATTTACTGCTTTCATCTATGTTAAAGAATTACTAATGATATTAGAATTCTGATAACATAACTTTTCAGAGGTGGATAGTTCAGGTCCAGAAAGTAAAAATACAGACCAAGATTTTGTTTCAACCCACCAGTTGAGCAAAGAGAGTCACTCAGAATACTAAACTGGTTGGTTGAAAGAAAAATCTTGGTCTGTATTTTTACTTTCTGGACCTGAACTATCCACCACTGATAATGACGTTAGTGAGAAATCTTTATCAGTACTTACGCCTCTTCAGTGTCAGACATGGTGACAGTGGCTTTTTCACCTGTGAAGGAGTTAAAAAAGAAGCCAGTGGAGCTGGGCAGTGAACACTAACATATCCTACAGTTTTCCTCAAATACAATGGGGTCATATTAAAGGCGATTTTATAATGACTGATGCCTTGACTGGTAAATAGAGCCATACAGTAAACCTACCATTGTCCAAATGATAGACACCACAAATTATCTATATATTTATATGCGCATAAATATTTATACATTATTTTAAATAATTTGTAATTAAGTGGTCATTTACAGGATCCTCATTATGTTGGAGATGATGGGCCTTTTTCTGTGTTGTTTTGAATTTTCAGTTTATGAACTTATCAATACAACTTCTGCAAAAAGTGCAAAAATAAATTATCTCAGCTACATTTCAAGCAAGAGACTTTGATTATGTGTTTTTTCCACAGATTTCTCTCCCCGATGTGCAGTTTGAACACCTCCTGTGTCATAAAAAACACAGGCAATTAGCATATAAAATTGCATTTATTATGTCTCACCTGCAAGAAGAGACCTTCTATGAAAACATAAAATTAGAAGAACTTGATTGCTAACAGCTGTGAATGTCTTTAAGTATTAGCCACGGATTGTATTTCTGAGTCTCAGACTTTCTGATGGGTCAGCACTCATAAGTGTCATTCCACTTCCATATCAGTCTGAGGCTTATTTAGAAGAGGGAAAATGGAAAAGGTTGCTGGGGAAGCAGACCTTTCGGCATTTCGAGCTAGTTTTCTACTCTATCAGTGCCAGTTGACAGAATGTATAACTAATGAGTGAATAAAGGGGATGCAGAATTTGTTCCTTCTGCTTTGCTGCATTGATTTGGTTCAAGTTACAAGCATTTTAAGTTGAGTGATACATTAAGATTCACTAGACGGGCAGCTGGCTGGTTTCAGGCTTTCTTTCTAACCCCCATATAAAAGTGTTTTCCAGAAAAGAATCTTTTTGACTTTGTCAGAATGCATGCACACAATCACAGAGACGCAAATAAACAGGTGAATTTCTCAGACGACCACAAAATACTGTGTACATTGACTCCAGATATGTTTTCAATGTCAAGCTTTGGTTCACATAATTGTGCATGCAACAACAACAAAAGAAATAATAATAATAATAATAGTAATAATAATAATAATGAAACTTTGTTTCCTCCAGTATTTCTCAGGTGAGATAATATTAGCGTTGTGGTACAGCTTCAATAAAGCACAGGTTCAGAGGTAGAGGCCGCAATGTGAACATATGCTGCTGTTGTCCTGGGCGATGAGGACACCAAGGCTCCAAGAGAGGCGTTCTCTGTCTTACCTCAGAAAGGCTGAAAGAAGTGAGCTCCCTCGTGGGGGGATACTGGCTGTAAGGCTTCTGCAAACCACCCAGGGTGATAAAGTGTTTCTGTTATGGTGACACTTGATCTTTAGAGCCCCCTTATTGGTTGAACTTGCATCGGAGACAAGTTAGTCAGGGGCAGGCAAAGCTCTGGCCCTAGCACTGAATAAGGAAATGGATAGATTATGATGCATGATGGAGGCACATGTTTGGAGAGAAGAAACGGAGAGGATCTGCTGCTAAAATTGTCACAACACCAGGCAAGCAAAATATTACCGCCATCCAAACGAGAGGTTCATAAGGTGCAATATAAGGTGGTATAATGCGCTTAACTTGCCAATAAAAAGGAGCTGTGTGAGTGGAATGAGAATGGAAGCCTCAGGTTCAAGACATGGCAATTCCAGGATTTGTATCTGTTAAGTATACCAGATGTAAATCTTAATATATTATTTAAGGGAGAAAATTGTCAGTATCAATGAATCAATTAATAGAAAAAATGTTATATATTGGTGGTGAGCAAACAGGTGTGTTGACCAAACGGAGGCAAATTAAACTGCAAAGACAGGCATGTTTGGAAGTTGTGTGACTCTTCACCTGACATGACCCCCAGTATATGTTCCAGTTTGTCCATGAATCCATCCTTCCATTTCCAATGACCGCTCATCCAGTTGGGGTCAGAATTGATCCTTAGTCAATAATAAGACACACGAGATGGGGTCTAACATGAGGCATTCCCAATCATGCAATCATACGCATTTCACAATAAAATGAAGATGTGTACATCAGTATGACAATCGTTTTCCGACATTAAGAGAATTCTGTGTTTTAGAACACAATACACAGGTATTGTGTGGATGGTTAGCTATTGCACCTGGCTTCACTGTTCATTCCCAGTGTATGCCACAGCTGTGTCAATAACCAAGGTACAGGGAAAAGCCTTCCTGTGCTCTCAGATCCTTATTAGAGTTCCTATACTGTAGATTAACTTTGGACATAAATGTGGCTCCGTAGTCTCCAGCAGAGGGCACCAGCCTGAAAAGAAAACATACTTGGATGCAGTGACTACAGATACACATTACCAAAGGTCCATCCAAACAGCCACTAGCTTGCTGACAGTCCTGTGTCAATGTCAAAGCTGAAAATGCTCTGAGGAAAGTCTCAGAATTTATTTTTGGAGTGGCATGGAGACGGTGCTTTCCATCTGAGGTAGGGTGTAGGGCACAGGATGAGCTTCCCGGTCGGACACTAACGGGATTTTCAGGCGAGCGGCCGGAAGCCCCGGGGCAGCACTCACACAGGTAAACCATTATTTACTTATTCTCCAGCCTTCTGTTTGCATGGGCTTCTGCTGACACGCACTCACACAGGTAAACCATTATTTGCATTTTCTCCAGCCTTCTGTTTGCGTGGGCTTCTGCTGACACGCAGTTTAAAGCGCCAAGCTCTGAAAACATGACACTGGATTTTCATAACTGTAATGCTGCACTAGCGATATTATTTACAACAAATGCTTCACAGACCACTAGCTATGTCCTCGGTGCAATACGAATATTCCAGATTCCATATCAGTCATGTTTCCTTCAGCCTTCTGAACTTTGTAGGATATTCAGGAGACTGGCTATTTGCGTGCTTTTAGCTTTCCACAAAGCTTTTCTGTCCTTCTTTTGGAATCCGCAAAGACATGTAAATAATCTGTACATATCAATTACTTGGTAAATTCTAAAAAAGAAAAAAAAAACTCTCTTCTTTAGCTGCAACACAGATATTTCTGAAAACAGGTTGTACGTGCACATAAAATTCATTTTCCCAGCCTAGAATCAATTTTATATTACCTAGTATATGTGGGTAAACTATTATTACTCTTTCCTCTTTTAAACTTCAAATTTGGGTGCGACCCAAACATCTAACCTACTAGCCTTAAAAGGTTGACCCCTCTCACATATCAGGCTCAGCATGTATTGGTGTACAGGTTGCCATGTAAATCATTCTAAACAGTGGTCTACATACATATTTTTAGGAGTTAAAGAGGAGTTTAAAATTATAATATTATGAGCATGTATGGGAAATTAGGTCAACTATTTATCCTGAAAACCTTGAGAAAGCATTCATTATATGTTTGTTATGCACTTAATCTGTAAGACCTTTGGTCTGTATATTTGATGAGCAGTTGAAATAGCAGCTACATGAAGGTCACATAGTGAGTATGATGCGCAGTGCAGGAACAGAGGACTCTCTGATGGTCTGCTTTCCCACTAGGAGCATTTTCGCTTTCCCACTATGTATTTTTAAGATTTTCTAAAATGATGTGTGGTTATCCAGACTACCTTTATTTTGAAAAACAGTAATTTAATAAATAGAATGACAAAGTATAACAGAAAACTGCCATCACTGCTTCAAGAGAAATTAGTGCCTTAGGCTTCATGTAAGTGTTTTACAGTGTGGCACAAGGTAAGCATGCGGAGGGAGCTATTGAGCAGGCTATCCCTTACATCTCCCTAAAATTAAGTTGACAATTATTAATTAAGCATCTAATCTAATTAATCTAGCATCAGATTTGGACCGGACTGCTCAATACTATAGGCGGCCGCCTAGGGCACCGACTCGCCCGCCAATTTCACTTCACAACGGATGTGGGGAGCCAGAGGTGATGCTCGCCTAGGGTGCCACATGGGCTAGGAGCGGTACTGGTTTTAGATACTGTTAAATTAGCCACCCCTCTCATGTTCCACCAGGTCACACTAAAGGGGGTCCTGACTTTGTGGAAACATTCCAGCAGGGGCAGCAAACATAACTATAAAGCATCTGAATCATGTTAATTAAGGCATCTATGTTACTTACACCAGCTTATTATATTTTGCTAATAAAGACTGCAAAACAGAATTAATTAGAATGAATGAAGCAGATCTAGACAAATTTTGAGGCAAACGTTTTTTAATATAAAAATTAGCATAACTGTGACATCATTTACATGCATATATATGTTTGTCTTTTTGTAGTCAGCAACAACTACTGAAATGACAAAGAAATTGAAAACAAGGCAAATAGGCTGTAATACAAATGTTTTAGTGAGAAAAAGTTTTTTTTGTTCAGAGATTTACAGGATATTGTTGGCAGTAACAGGGATGTTGGAAATCCACATGTAGAATATTTAAATGAACATAATGAGAATCAATAACATTAACAGTAAAATGCTCTCAGGAGTGTTCTAGGCATGTTCCACCTAAAATGCAATGCAAAGACAGGAGACTGTTCAGCAGTGATGCAGGCTCAAGTTATAACAAACATGGTCTCTTTCTTACCCCCATTCATCCATCCATCCATCCATCCATCCATTCACCCCATTCCAGTAACAATGTAAGGTCACAGCTAATGTATGACTCAACCAACAATCTTAATTTAATACTATAATCATTTATAATTTGCTCACTAGTAGCTCTTGAAATTGGATGCATAAATCCGGACAAGTTTATTTCTGGCACCCATTATCCATTTGCAGAAACAGGAAACACTATGTTATATGCACAGCAGGTATGGCATTATATGTTGGAGCACCTTTATTACTTAATGAAATGATGGGTATGCTCAGTGAGTGTGCGTTTGCTGTTTCAGGAGACTGAAATGCTGACATCTTTCAATGGCAGCCATGGGCTCTCTCAGCACTACCGTCCACCACTCCTGCCGAAACCTGCCAAGGACAATGCCAAGCTCCAGAAGCTCCTCAAGAAAACCGCCAAGAGAAAGTCTTCCCACCAGACTCTGCAGACACCTGTCCCTTTCCGCTCCAGCCTCTCCCCAGTAAGCGAAGCCAGCCCTGACCTGGAACACAGTGACCACTCATCTCCTCCAGGAACTCCAGATTCTGTCTATGGCATCAACTTGAACCCCAGGTTTTCGGTGAAACCCGTTCATCAGCATTCACCGTCCCCTTATCCATACATGCAAAGTGCAACGTATGACAAGACAACAGTGCTTTTCCCAAAGCAGCACATCTGCTTAGACCGTACCTTTCACCAGCAGGTGGCCCCACTGCACACCTTCACTTCATTGTTGCAAGCTGAGTCTTCAGCTCTCCCAAACTCAGCACAAACAAAGGCTCTCCCAACAGCCTCCAGCTTGCAAACATCAATCCAAGCAAGAGAAAATGTATTTGTGCAACCCACTACCACCCCATTAATTCAAGTAGCTTCAGTTCCAAAAGTGCCTGCTTCTACAAATATAGTAAGTCAAATAGCGACACCTCCAGTTCAGACTTTTTCACAAGCTCCTTCCCTAATTCTAACTCAGACACAATGTGTACCATCAGCCCCAATCTCAGTTAAATATACTAAGCCTCTACTCTCCACACAGGAAGTGGAGAATAATGTTCAAAAAGTACCTCTATCTGTTAAATATCCTACCATCCATTCCTTTGAAGAGCAAACCGATATGATATTGTTTCATTCAAAAAATGGTGAAATGCTTAGTCCCACAACACCTTTGTACGATGCTTCTCAAATAAAAATAAACACAGCTAAAGACACAACTTTGAATGGGTTACCACTAGCTAATGTCGCAAGCAGCAGAAAACCAACATATGAAATGAAGGGAGGGACAACATCAACCTCTGAATCTCTGTCAACAAGAGCTCTTTCAGAGCAGCCTAAGACACCTTTGTATTACCTTGCCCAGACACAATTACCTATTCATGAAGTCTCAAGAGCAAGCCATTTTTCATATTCAACCTCTTCAGCATCATTTGTCAATAAAGAATGCAGTTCTGAAGTATACACATCTGGTACTATAACAAACAAAACAAATGAAAATGAACCTGGAAATTCTTTATCATCAACATCTATTGAACGCACATCTGAATGTTTAACAGATACAGCAAGAGTGGAAATTAATAAAATTTATGATAATGTGTCTTCAGTACATTCTAATTCTTCAGAAAGGCCTTATAATGGAACATTAACTACAAAAAATTCTGCAGATGAGGTTTCACCTTTTGCAATATCTTTCAACACAACTTCCAAGACCAAAATCCCAATAATATCGAAACTGCAAACTAAACTCGGAGATCAAACACCAGTAAAAGTTGTTAATAATAATGCAAATAATTTTACAACTCATGCTATATATCAAGAGGGCCAAAATGGAAGTGACCCATGTAATACTATTACTGATACATGTGGATTTGAAAATGTGAATACTCTTATCCACACATGTAAACCTACAATACCTTCTTTGGGATATAAAAGGTCACCGGCACATGAGACCCCAAGACCCAAGTCCAAATCAAAATATTATGGTTTGACTCCAGCTGACTATGTTGCTTATGGTGGAATTCGAAGCAGTTCACCCACGTACAGTATTTCTAAGCCTATGACATCCACATCAGAGGTGCCTAAATTATGTGACACACCATGTTCTCAGAGTCCTGCTTGTGAGATCCCAGAAGTGCCCTCTCCTGCAATACTGAACTGGACCGAGACATCCAATAAACAACAAAAAAAATCGGTAACAACTGCAAATGGAGATCCCACTGAATCACCAAATCCAACAGGGAAGCTTTTGATGCCCAACAGCCAACCAACCGTTGTTGATGAATCCACCTGTTCCGAGGTTGTAAAAAGTATGCTACCCAACTCTCAGAACGGATTGACCCAGGATGCAGAAATACCTGAAGGACAAAGTCGCGAGGAAGGAAAAAATGCAAAAATACCATCCCATTTGGCACAACATGTTCAGATGGTTACTTCAGAAGCTGTGAAACACAGCCCAGTAGGTACAAACACACACCAGACTAACACGTCAAATTTTGATATTCCAAAACATAAAGCTTCTGAAATACAAAAACAGTGCAATTTTGTTATGGAAAGACAACTAGCTAATATATCAATTTCAGAAACGCAAATAGCTAATAAAGCCAAACATTTAATACAGACACTTAGCAACAAAATGCAAACACTTAAGGCAGGTGGAAACAGCATGGCAGCTAAGATTTCTAAAGTGAAAGTTTTTACTCAAGGTTTAGATGAAGCTACGATGGACTCAAATCAAACTCTAACAGAGCCAAGCATTGCACAACACACAGAAAACTTAAAGGAGTTTCATAGACCTGAAGTTCCCCTTGCAATATCTTCAAGTGTCAAAGAATCTCAAATTACTGCCTGTCTCTCCCAGGATCCTGCAAATTCAATGACCTCCTTGAGCTTAGGCCAGCCCTCAAGTCAACCAGAAATTGAACATGGAGAAACCAATAAATCTGTGAGCACTGGAGCAGTTCAAAGACAGGAAAGCTCACAAGAGACAGCAAGACCTGAGGCATCAAACAGACAATCAACTGGACAGAAGAAAGAGCCCAGCACCTCAGCTCCCAAACAAGAATCTCAAACTATAGAGCCCCAAAAACCAAAGAGTCTGAAATCCAAGCTCAGTGGCTGGACACGGCTTAAGAAACATATGATAGTGGAACCGGAAGAGCCCAAATTTCCTGAGCCAGTTGAGGAGTCCAAAGTACAAGCACTGAACAACAAACCAGAGAAGTCTCAAGAAGTGTCCACAGACGTCTGTGAGCATTCTGGGACTCAGGGAAGTGGCCCCAGGGCACTAAAAATGTGGGATGCCATGCTTTTCCAAATGTTCTCTACCAAAGAGAACATCATGAAACAGATCAATGGGACAAAAAGCAAGACAGAGAAAAAAGACATGCCAAATGACAACCAAAAACCATCCCTATCATTTATGTATCACCTTCCTCTCCTCCTATACAGTCCACGGTTTGATGCTAGAAAGCTGAAGGAAGCTGCTTCAAGGCCACTAACAAAAATTGCTACAGTGTTTGAAAGGGGGCTTTTGAATCGTAAATGTCAAGAGGAGGAACCAAAGGACTTCAATAGAATTGCAAAAGGGTTTGCACATTTAAAAACTACAAACATCTGATTTAATCAAAATTACATTGATAAACTAGAATGATACAGCGAGCAATATTTAATAAAAATTGAATTATTTGGCCTCCGTATTTTAAATTACAGTTTGACTTCCAAAAAGTTTGAACACTCTTTAAAGCCACAAAAAAGTTAATTTCTTTGTTATGGCTATGAAATTCTTTGTTACGGCTACAAAAGAAGGTATTTTCTAATTGATGGATCATAACCTTATGGTATTGAATGGATGTCATTGGCATATCACCTCCTGAAAAGTGTTTAGAGTTTAAAAATAGTGTGAAAAGTGGCATTACACAAAGAAAATGATCCTGGTATATGGCATCAACTTGGTTAAATGTTGGATGGGGTCATGCAATATGAATTTATATATATATATACATTTATAATATATATAATTTATAATTTTTATATATATACACTGAACTACTGATTGAGATTTTGAGAGTTTATTGTGCTGCAAGATGGACCAGAATAAAAAGAATATATCAAGATAAAACCTATATATCTATAAAGATATAAACTATAGATAAAAACTAAAAGTATAGCATTGTGTTTCTACCGGAAATTCTAGGATTCATTTTTCTTTTCCTGTTTCATACACATTACTTCACACTAAATTAAAATAATATCTAGATGGTGCTTAAGCATAATAATGATGCTCATACTGTTGTATAAAGTAAAAAAGGAATTTCTGTGTTTTCATGCTTTAATGTCATGCAGTCACACATATGGATGTGGGAACATGGTATCTCCCGTGATGCTCTAGAACATCTTAGGCAGGACTCATTCACCAGGCTCATTAGCATCCCATGAATGAGGAGATGAAAGTGACAGTGAAAGACCAAGGTGGAATTTCAGTATGAGGTGCCAGAAAAAGGACAGAGGGGGAACCGGGTCGGGCAATAAGTGAAGGTCAAAGGAAGGTCTGAGGCTTATGACTTTTTGATGTGTTTTCTGGTTCTAGTGACATCTTCGTAAAGATTTATATGTTGAAAACATCAACATGATTGATTAGTTGTTAATTGTTGTTTAGTTACAGCTTTTCTTCTGAAATGTGAGATCAATAATACAGGGAAAGTCTATGTATTGTAGCCCAACCCTGTGCAGAAGCCAAACAATAGAACACAGATGCAGTCAGATGTGAAATTCAAGGAACTGAAATAATGTCATGGATTAAGTTTTGCCTGCTGGCTGTGCCCACATGGAAGACCCAACCTATACGAATGCTGTGTGGTACATTGATTAGAATGCATATATCCCTGAGTGAGTGGAGACACTTGTTTCCAACATCCATCAATGGCAATGTATGACACTCTCCAAGGCTTCTGCTTTATCGAGTTTCTGTATGCATGTTTTTGTATATTAAAAAACTTAATTAGATGTTTTCTGTCTATTGTATTTTAATTACTTGTTAGAAAATATTATGGTCATTTGGGATAATGTCAAAAGATTGCTAGCAAGAGGTGTTTGAAATATAAGTCTGTTATAAATATAAGTTCAGTTGATTTTTCTTTCACTTGCTGTAGATAATGTGAAATTCATCATGTTGTTGTGTCAAGTAGATGTGACAATATCTTCCAACCAAGAATCCTGTTATGTGTCACTGCTGTGCAAGATCCCTGACTTTGATTGGTTCGAAATCTTCAAAATTGATTCCAAGCTTTTGGTTTCATCACTACATTACATATATATATATATATGAATGAAATTGTATAAAATAACTTGACAGATATATGACTGCCATGTAGAAAATATTTCTGTAATAGACAAGTATCATGTTCCTTTGTGTTTTTCTTTCCCCAACATCTGTCAGTAAACGGTACTTTGAAAAGTAAAATACTGTGGTCTTTAATATAATCAGCAGAGACAGGGCTCTGGTTAGCAAACAAACCTTCATTCTAAAAACTTGTTTCCAAATGAGAGAACTGAACTAGACTTCAAGATCAGTTTCTTCCATCATTAAGTTAATGCCCAATGCCAGGTCTCTTACTTGATTGTTCATTCGTGCACTCACTGCAATGGTCATCACTGACAGGAACCTTCTCATACTTTCCATGGCCTGTCACTACAAACTTGTATCTCTTTGTAGAGCAGGAACCCTGAAAAGTAAAGCAATTCATATATCAATAATGTGTCATTTAAAACAAAACATAACTTGCCAAATGGTTTCTGAATAAAAAGTTTTGAATGCATTATCTGGCATAATTAGCCTAAATATATTCTTAAGCAATTACATTATTTATAAGACATAGTAATCTATAGTAAGTCATTCCAGGTTAAACTTTTACAGGAACACATCTTCCAACTGTGCAATAGGTGGAGCTGTTTCCCAACTTCAGCCTCAGGCTGTTTCAGACAGGCTCTTAAAATGCCATGTGATACTCCTTGCTATACCTTTCCACCAAGTCCAGGCTTCCCAAAACAGGAAGTGTCCCCTAGAGTCTCCCAGAGGTTCTTTTTGTGCAATACTTCACCGTATTTCACTTCCTTAGAAAGAACCAAAAAGTGGTTGTCAAACTGACATTCATGTCACATAACAAAAATAAAATTAAGGGACATCTTGCACTTAAAGAACAGACCTTGTTGTAATGCTTTATAATCCTTTTGACAAAAAGGAGCAGTATTGCTAAATACTAATAGCATTTGTTACAATAGATACTATTTGCCTTATTTGTACATTCACAGGAAATTGTGACGATGAAAGCAATAAAATAGCAAATGTTACAGTTGTTTTGAGGATATCATTTGAAAGTATCTATTTTTGCTTTTATTCACATTGGTCTGCTTTGGTGTTAACCTCTTTAAATCTTCTTCCACTACGTTATTTTACATGCTGTATATGAATGTAACAAATACATTCAGCATCTTAGCTGTCATATCAAAGCAGGCCTGAGAAAGTGCTCATCTCTTTAAAAACTGGAAAAAGCAAATGACATCAGTTGGTGAGAATCCTTTTCCAGGGAAGAGCCATATATCATCTTGTGGTGTAAGAACAGACACCGAAAGGGCCTTCTCTTATTCCATTATAGTACCTTTTTATTATGCATCTCAACTGTATTTTTTTATTCTCACACCTACTTTTCACATGCATTTTTAATCTAGCTTTATCAATGCAGTAAATTTTAAATACATTTTCTATTCAATTTTGATACTTAGGAAAAGTTCCAAATGGCCAAAATTATGTCTATTTTGGCACTTTTGAATCCTGGTTCCATAGACTACCAGAACAATAAACTGTGATAAAAAGTATCTGAGAAACTAAAAGTAAAAATAGTGCGATCAAACCACTAAAGACAGTAAACAGAGCACACTATTACCTTGTAGAAAGGAGGGTAGAAAGAGCAGCAGATATAGAGACTGAGGAAGGAAATGAGATGAAAGATGCTGTAGGGGGCGCACTGACATGACCAGAGGAAAAGGATTTGTACACTTTATGCAGCAGTTTCCATTGATTTCAGAATCTACAGTATATGGGAACGTTTCATAACACACGTTATCAACATTTCTACTGGAAACGGATGTAACCTACAGCTGGTTTTGGGGAGGAAGTTCTGGAGCCATCTTCCAGGTTACCCTTGACCCACTGGGTGATCAAGTCCGTCACGCCCACCTTCAGGCCCTCCGCATCCTGAAACACAGATGGCGGTGATTAGGAGAGGCGTAGGGGTATGTGTGCACTCCCCCTGCTCTCGGCCCCAGCTGGCCTCCCACTCTCACTGAATCACTCGCTTGCTCAATCTCCAGGACACTCGCTCAGCAGTTAAGAGTGGCTGCAGGAATGTGAGGAGTCTGAGATAATAGTGCATGAATGTGTATGTGTCCTGTGATGGCACAGCATCTCCACCCACACGCTCCTCTGGCTACTGCCCTGCCACTTGGCACATTCTAATAATGTATATGTCATATTTTTGGGACTGAAATGGTTACCCAAATAAACCCTTACACAGATATGTAGGCCATTAGTTAATAAATGAATCTGGGAAAAGGATCGATGGAGCAATTCCTTCATCTATGGGGGCGTAATCAAAAATAATGAACCAGAACACTGTCCCGTTTTGCCTCCTCCAAATTCTTTAAATAAGAAAGACGAAGATGCTTTGGTGTGCTGTCTCTCCAGCTTTTAAAGAAAGCATTCCCTAGTATCTGATTTTGGGACATTAGAATTAGATAAGATTTAACATTACCGTTTTCTGAGGAGTCAAAATTATGATGCAGGATCAGTACAGGTCATTTTGTGATTTTTGGTGGCAGATTCCAGGCTTGCCTTGGATGGGGAGCCTTTGGTGAAGCTTTGGTTCCAGGCATCTCCAGCCTCAAACAAGTTCTTCTTGGCGGTCAGGGGTTCTGGGGGACTGGCCATGTCCGTCAATGCCTGTTTGGCTACCCTTGCCTCTTTTAAGGAGCTCTACAAAGCCAGGAAAAAAACAAAGCAATTGTGTTTTGCCAACATTATGTGTGAGGTATAAAACCAAAGGCATGGCTGTCATTCACAGCCTTTGAACATTTCATACATTCACTCCAGCAATAATGGAAAGCTAGTGAGATGTATCCATATTCAGTGAATAGACTGAGTTTCCATATTAATTACAGTCATTTACATTTACAGATGACAGCCCTTGATATGCTAATGCTACTACTGCAATTACTCAGCCTAGGACTGATAGTTATTAAGATCGAACTTTTATTTTAAATTTAAGATTAAAGGAATAAATCCTGTGAAAACTTTTTTTTGTGAAGACTAATACTGTCATGTCTGCTATTCCTTTGCCGAGATTAAGAGGAACACTGTAAGAGGATTACCTCAATGGCATGAGAATACTGCTCCAGTTTGTCATCGATTTTTGAGATGACGCCAGGGTTCTGTATCTTCTTAAAGCTACTACTGTTTTAAAACAAAGCTGGACTATCAGATCATGTGAACTTCAACAATAAAAAGAGTGAGCAACAACTCAAACAGATAAGCTCTTCACATGGTTAATGTCATACATTCAAAGACTGCTCAACATTCACAATCTCAAATGAGCTGCAGTGTCAGGCTCTGTTAACATCGACCATGACAAAGGCTACTAGTCATTAAGATATGCGAAGAATAATTCTGATTTTCAATGACTTTCATCCACAGAACTATGCATCAATCACATGGCAGTTTGGTCTGGTAACAAGATATTCATATAAAAAACATTTGTGAAAGCTGACTTTAAAATTTCGGGTACCACTTCACAATAAGGCTCCCTTTTGCCACTTAAAAATGGTAGTAAATCATTAGAAATAGAACAGAAATAGAAAATTGCTAGCTTGTATATAATTATTTCTTAATGATTTTCAAAGTGTTACAACCTAATTAATAACCTGATTAACAACCGTTCTAAACCCTTTATAAGGGTAGTCTTCTTATAAAGTGGTATCAAGTTTAGTAAAGTTTAAAATAATTAGGTAAGTTAAAAAATACCTAATATGTTAACAAAATATGGAGAAAAACAAAAGTAGTTCGGAGGTTACAGCGCCTCAAGGACACAGTAACTTGAAATTCAGTGGTAAATAGAAGAATTTGTGTTTAAGAAATGTCATCAATTACATTAAATTGTAGATCACTATTATGAATGGGATAAAGGTACAATGTCACAATGAAACTAAAGAGCAGAGAAGAAATTGCACCATATATTCAGATCTAATCTCTACTGTTATCTCTTGGTGTTTATTTGCCCCCCCCCCATTCACTTCTAAAAACTAGAAGATCCTTTTCCTGATGTAATTTCTATTTATTGGAACAGTGGAATCTTGTAAAGACCTTGTTAGCAATACCTAATAACTAAGTACTGCAGACTAGCCAGAGTACTGCTGGAATTAAGATACTAAGATACCAACAAAATGCGGCCACACGTCTGCTTTTCATTGGCCCAAATGCTCTCATTGGTGCTGGCTTTTAGAGCCATTAATGGAGTAGCACCTATCACCTTTAAATTGCTCCTCACTAACATCCAGTTTAGCCCTCTTTGGTTAGGAGGCTAATGTCTCCTATGATTCTCTCCATCACATAAAAATAAGTCTGACTCTAGCAGTTTCTCATGTTTAGTTTCTTGATGCCCCCCCCGTAAAAAAACATCTCAGGACCAATCTGATCAGGAAGAACCTCACCATACTCATCCAACCACTGACCTGCTCGGTCCTCATCTACCACCTGTTCTTTTGTGAATCCTGGATGCTTATAATTTTATTTAGGATTTAAATAAATGTGTAACTTGTAGGAACTGGTTGCCCCATGAATCATGTTTCACAAACAATGAAAACTGGACTGTAATACTGAGTCAGAGCCTTCAAAGTTGACTGCGAACCAGTCCCATAAAACAGTCCTATAAGAACTAAAACATAAGGGGTTATTTCAGTTCTGGGTCTCTGCATCAGGGACTGCATAAAGAACTCAGTATAGATGTTGGTCTCGTTCAGTCAAGCTCACCTTTTCTTTAAGCATCTATTCAGTGACTCTGTCCTCTCTGTAATCTATAAAAGAGAATGAGAATTGAATGTCATTGAGCAGTTCTAATAATACTTTGCTAAGGAGAGGCTACATACAATCAATGCATTGCAATAGATGTGATTTTAAATTGCATTTTAAACTGAATTGCCCCTTATTGAAAGACATTAATTATAGGATAAAGTAATCTAAAGTAATTAAGAGGACGGACACCAAGAAATGCAGCATATGTATTTAAAAGGGATATGACTCTTCAGGCAGCACATTTTCGTTGGGATAACATGGGGATTTACCGAGCAGGAAGGCTCCTCTATCACTCTTCCATTGGGGTCATTCTGAAATCAGGCAGAGCAGGGAGAACATTAACAACAACGTGGACGGCAAAGTGCCGTATGGCCGGCACTGTGTAATTTATCAACTTACAGTATTGTGCAAAAGTCTTATGCTGGAAAAAAAATGTATGCTTAAAGCTATTTATCTGGGCAGTATGTCTGCCCAAAAAAACACTGTTCAAGAATGTAATACATATACAAACAAATAATAGTACAAACAATCAGTAAGAAGAATTTCTTAAAGAGAAATAAAAAGTTACTGATATCTTGTTGGACTCCCAAATGAACACAGGCCTGGTTCCCAGGTTCCTATGGGGGCACCCCAGTCATTCCATATGTTTGTTAAATTTCACCATTAGCTCAGGTAATCAGTTCAATTAATTAGTTAATTAAATTCATGATTGATTACCGAAGTTGTGCTACTGGTCAACTTCAGCATTTATTGGACGCTAACTGAAAACAGTGGGTGAGCAAAGACCACCACAAACATAACTTGAGTATTCTTTTCTTTGGCAACCTTTTGTGAAGTTTTGAGTATTGATGGTAATTTGGATTTTTCTTCCTTATATTGTCTTAGCTCATTGGTAAGATTAACAATTACATTTAAATCGAAAAAGAGCAGAAAATGTATCATAAAAATAAAGCGAAATAACAACAACTAAAGATTTTTAAAACTTAGAGAGAGCCAAGATGAAAGAGTACAAAATCATGTATGAATGTGCATGTGATAGTCATAATACATTAAGGTGGGACTCTTATACTTTCAGTGGACTGAACAGCACATCCCTCTCCACGCTGACAGTACTAAGCAGGTATGCACCATGCATGGCTATCCCTGTCTCCTCCTGGAAACAAGCTAACGGTTGCTGCACCCCTCCCCCTATAAGCTGCTGAAGTTAACCGTGAAATTGACTTCATTTGCCTGAGAGGGGACGCTCCCGAGGGTGTCTGCACATGCCTGCCTGTGCTTGGACATGGGAATTTTTGTGCATTCACATGAGCTTTGACCCGTACCCCCAGCTGAAGGTACTGTTGATGCTCCTCTTCCTCCTCCCTCATCCTCAGCCCCTCCAGCTTGGTCTCAACCGGCCACTGCTTCCCCCTCTCCCACTCCACGCTCTCCCTCTCCTGTAGGCTGCCTTGGATCTGCTCCAGCTTGCACCCAGGTTCCTGGAAGGCCTCCATTCTTGTTCTCCCCTCCTGGCTCTGGCTTATGCCCCTACAGAGAGACGCACAAAGGAGAGGTCAGCACGGCATGAAAGGAAGCACAGGCAGACAGCACATCTGCCAGCACATAACATAACCCTGTTCTCTTTCATATTAACTTCCATCACATCTTTATTTCAGCCACTTATCCTGGACAGGATCACGAGGGGCCTGGAGCCTATGGCAGGCATCCCAGAGCACAGTACCTAAGGCACTGAATAGACAACACATTCACACACTGTGAGCAATCTGGAGACATCAATTAGCCTGGTTGCACGTCTTTTGATTGTGGGAGGAAACTGGAGTACGTATAGGAATATGAAAATTCTACAAGCAGAAATGAAATCCCCAATAATGAGCTGTGATACTGTAGCACTACTCATTGAATAATAATAACTGTCAAGATTGTTTATGTTAGACTGCAATGGATTACTGACCCAAGTTGGGTTATTCCCTGCTTTGGGGACCCGTGCAGCCCTTAATAGGACAAAAGAGTACAGAAAATGGATGGATGGATGGATGGATGGATGTTAGTGTCAAAATGTGTTAGCTTAGCCATTCCAGAACATCTCCTCAAGTCACTCCAATATTTGTAGTAACAATCCAATAAGCCCTACTAATGTATGGAGTGAATTTCCCATTAATTTCAGAATCTACAGTATATGGGAACATTTAGTGGCAAATTGATGTTTCTACTGGAAACTGATGTGACCTATAGCTGGATTTGTTTGTTGAACTCTACCACGAACATTATTTTGTTACTATTTATTTATGTGTATCCCAAAGTTGAATTTTCTGAACAAATATATACTTACTGCCCAGAAAAATACCTTAAAACATAGTTTGCTTTGTTAACCTAAGACTTTCACAAACTGCATGTGCTTATACAAAACAAGCATTTTTATTGCCAGCAGCATTGACTGCATGCATTAGCATCAATATTAAGCCAACATATCTTAGAATAAATTAAGGGAATTTTAAATAAATGAAATGTCGATAGTTTTTGTCACATTTTACCTCAGCGTTCTTTTCACTTTAGCTGCCTGTGATGTCACTTCCTGTTCATGGCTACATTTGTCAGTCTGCCCTCCTTCCTGTTGCAGATAGACTTTGGATATATATGACATTTTTGTGTCTGTCCGGCTTCCTTTAACCTAAACAAGGAGAATGCATTTGTAATGTTTCAGTTCCTTCACAATAACACTATGTAACACAAATTTTGTTCCTGGACAATACATGTTATTTCTTAATTGCTTATCTTGTAAAAGTATAGAAAATGGCCATTATTCCCTTTAAACTTTGCTTTTAACCTGATGACCTGGATAATGAAATTTAGAAATTAACCTACTTTCCATGTAAAAATGGGAAAATTTTCACATTTTCATTTACA
>JAAGVU020000008.1:25128076-25138645 GCA_011763525.2 Mormyrus iriodes | reverse complement strand
GGCATAACGGGTTAGGAAAACACACTTTGTACCCAGGAACAAAATAAAAATAAAAATTTGTTACATAGTGTAATTTACTGTTTATAAGATGCCAAAAGCCCTCTATTCTACTGGGTACCTTTTCCCCCTGGTGTGCTCTTGGAGCCTTGTCTCCTGGCAAGCCTGGTTCTGTGTCTTCATTTCCCTGGTCCTCCTGCACTTTTTCCTTGCAGTCGTTCTTCCTCTCCTCCCTCTTCAGTATCTCCTGGCCATACCTCCTCCTTGACGCACTCCCTTTATTCGCTTGCTGTTCCTCATCTATCTGCTCCACTGGTGTGGCTTCAGTGCAGCTCTTCCCCCTGATGAGAGGGCCGCCTTGCCTTCTGTCTGTCCCTCCTTCCTTGGCCAAACCACGCTCATCCAGGTCCCGCTGCCTGCTCTTCTCCATCTTCTGGGTCCAGTCACCAAAGCCCTCATCCTCATCCTGGGAGGATGGACAGCTGGGCTTGAATCCATTTTCATGCCTGACAACAGGCAAACAGAAAGCATCACCAGACCTGCAAACAGTGGTAGAGACCTGGCTTTGGATCTTGTTTTGGAAACCTGTTGGGAAAAACTGGTCAACTGCAATTGATCAACAAGCACATTTGTAATATAAAGCTCTTTGTGGAACACTTAATAAAACTGCTGTTAATGACACACTTTAAAATAAGGTTGAAAGTTCATAAGTAACACATGAATCTTTGAAAGACATTTGCAACACAAAATAATTACAATAGCAATATAGCAACAATTTGCATATAACTTCAAAGCTGAGATTAAAATAGTTCTGGTTAGTGCTCAGAATGAGCTAATCAGTATAGACTGGGAAGCTAAAAGTCAATGAAGCACAGACGATATAATAATAAGGGTGCAAAAAGGTTGCTGTGCAGAGCTAACAAAATCAGATATGTGGCCAACTGTAATCTCAAATGAGGCAGGAACAGGATGCAAATGTGTCCATTAACACTGCCACTCAGAGAATAAAAGACTTGGATGGACGGAGTCAATATGTGGCACAACCTGTCAGACCTCTGGGCCTGTGGTTGGAAGATGGGCCATGGAACTCCCGCCTAGGTAACCTCTGGAGCATGCCATTCTGGAGCATGCTGCGCTCTGGAGACCCAGCTGGCTGAGCAGCGCAACAAGCTGGAGGAGCAGTGTGGCCAGTACTGGCAGGACCTGGAGCGGCTGTGCGAGGCCACCCAATCCAGGGAACAGGAGGGACAGCAGGTTCCCTCTAAGTTGTGTATGGGGAAAGGTCAGTATCTGGGGGACCTGTAATGCCAGCACCTTCCAGCAGCTCAGCGTCCACCAGCCTCTTGGTCTCCTCGGCCTCGCCAATGCCCAAAGCCTATTAGCATTTCTATGTATTATTTGTGTGTTTCTGTGCCCTCTGTAAATAGTTAACATGTGTGTGCCTTACAGTCCAGTGTCAGACTTCCTTGTGTTTCCCTGTTATGTGTGTCAGAGTGGTAGTTATTGCTATGTGTGCAGTCCTTTTAAGAGGAGGTAAGGAGCATGCATTGATTACAGCATGATGCCACACCCACCACATGACAAACCACCTCAGGGATGAGAACCTGAGTGCAGCCATGCAGTGGGTGATACCTCGGCACCACACTAGTCCACATGGACCAGTGTGAGTTTTTTTTCCGGTGGCTGGAGTGCCAATCCTGCCACCAACCCCCGAAGTTCCCTGTAAATTGGAGGACCTCCTTGCAGAGCTGGATGTAGATTAACGTCATACGCAGGACGAAGCAATTGCAGGTTAAGGGCCTTGCTCAAGAGCACAATGGAGTAGGATCACTCCTGGCATTCACGGGATTTGAACCAAAAACCTTCCAAATGCTGGGAGAGCTTCCTAAGCACAGAGCCACCACTCTGCCTTTTACGGGCTGTAATAAAAGAACCACCTTGTCTGAAACTGTCTTACCTCATCTATTTCCTGCCGCTGCAATGCTTAGGTCTGCCAAGCACTACAATCTGAAGGCTGAAGGTCAAAACTAACAGCAGCAGACAACAAGAAAGATATTGAAGACCAGTTCCCTGCAGGATGGTGGTCATTGGTAGTGTCCATTAAATGCAGTGTTTCTCAACCCGGTCTTCTGGGACCCCAGTCAGTCCATGTTTTTGCTCCTTCCCAACTCCCCACCTCCCGGGTTTCCGGAGAACCAGATTTAGAAACACTGCACTAATAAACGGACACTCTGATGGATGCTCCCAAGAGTGTAGATATGGGTGTGGATGATAGGGACATGTCCCTACGAATATTGTGGCAGTATTGTGTGTATTTAGGGGGCGGGGGGTTTGGGGCTGATAATAACCCTTACCAATATTGAAAACAAATTTATACCCTTGGATGCTTCTTACCCGCTACCCCAAGATGATGGCAATAGCAGGGTTCATTCATAAAGAAGCATTCTGAGGGGTGCTCCTTCATCTCCCAACCCTCAGAAGCCACTGCAACTTACAGGATGTCATCATGAGGCGCAGCTCTCTCTGGGAAGGGCTCTCCGCAGTCCAGCTCCTGCAGGGTAGAGCTCAGCTTCCTGGCCCGGCGCCGCCGCTCCCGCTCGATCTCCTCGGCATCCTCAATGCTGCGCTGAGCTGTCAGTCTGTCAAGGAAACAGGGGAAAGCAGCCGACCAAGGAATGCCTTTGTCAGCTAATGGAATCATGGAGCAGTGAAGCAAAACATCTTTGCAAATAATCCCACGCAATAATGTGCACTGCAATCCGTTGTTTTATGTATGTCACAATGAGTTCTGGTGATGTGTAATATTTCAGTAGGTAAAATGCTAAACTGTCAGAAACATTTGTATTGGGTATAACATTGTTATATAGTAACACATTAACTTTTCATATCAGATTGAAGGTAAAAAGTTTGCATTTTCTCAAAATGCGATGCCTTATTTTACGTGTGGTTTGCAACAATATAAGATATTTTGGGCTGGTACCACAGTCTCAACCCATATTTTCTATACCATAGTAAGAGATAAAGAAATCTAAAATATCTGGATTAAAGAGACAGATTTACTGAGAGCTCCCCGATTTTGCTAACTTCAGTTATAGACATTTCATCCATTTTCTGTATCCGCTTATCCCATCTGGGGTCATGGGGGGTCCAGAGCCCATCCCAGAGGCTGCAGGCACAAGGCAGGGAACAACCCAGGATGGGGCATCAACCCAACACAGGGCACACTCACGTACCATTCACACCTACGGGCAATTTAGCAACTCCAATCAGCCTCAACATGTTTTTGGACTGTAGGGGAAAAGCTGAGTACCTGGAGAAAACCCCTCAACCATACGGGGAGAACATGCAAACTCCACACACATTGAACCTGGGCAGAGACGCAAACCCTTTTCCCAGAGGTGTGAGGCGACATTGCTAACCACAACACCACTGTGCTGCCCAGTTATAGACATCTGCTCCGTAAATATCCTCGAAATCACACAGTACTGCAAGAATCAGTTATTTTATTGATTTTTTTTCATCTGAAGCTCTGTTCCTCTGTAATTTGATACTAAAGTTGGTCATGATTGTGGCTGTAAAAAGAAGAGGTAAATTAAATAAAGGATGAGAAACAAGCTAGGAAGCAGATGGACGGATGTGGAAATTACACTGTGTCCGTTTCAGAAAGTGCACAATAGGTTTTCAAGGGTCCAAGCTAAAGTGGACATGCACTTCCTGGTGGCCTGCTAACCTGACTTTCCCATTGGCTGACAGGAAGTAAGGATGAGATGTTTTCTATGGTTGCGTGGAAGCCACAACGAGGGAAATGTCACTATTTGCCGAAAAGGAAATGGGCCAACACCAGACCCTAGGACAATTACATTCTGATATGGAAATTCCAGAAATCAAATGTTTGATATGTATAATATTTTTAACGGTTTGCTGTGGAGTGTTCATTGGTCATTACTGTAAAATGAATTTTCATATATTTCAGTGTTAATGTGACCTTTTCAGCCAAAGTTTACTTCAGCCTTTGTTTTACTTTGCTTGTTTAAGTCTCAGAATTAAAAAAAAAAAAAGTTTCCACAAATTTAGAAGCTCCATATTTAAAATGCTACTAAATGCTGAAACTATTATAAATCATTGATGCAGATGGGAAGGTAGCACGTATGCTTGCTTCCCAGTTTGTAGAATACTGTGCTTAACAATCATCATTTCACATCTGCCCTTTGTTTCATATCCTGTTTCCATAGAAGGTCGAAGTGGTGCAGACACAAAACAGTCACAATGCCAATTTAAAATTTAGACAAAACCTTAAAACTATCAAATATTTCCTTATACATTTATAATATAATAGCACTGAACTTTGAATAAAAATTGAAAACTGGAAACGAGTTCAGTGAACAGCATCAAGCTGTAGCAATGAAAATGTTCATTCTTGCAGTTTATCTCACTGTATAACACTTTTAATTTATAAGTTGCAAGAAGAAAAACAGGCAGCATTTCAAGGCAAGAAAATGTGGGGCAGTTTACTTTTTCTGCTCCCAAAGGTTAACAGTTGGGGAGTGAGGGGGGTCAGTAACAGGGGAGCATCCTGCCCTGGCGGCTTTGGGGGGGGGGGGGGGGCGGCACATTTGTGAGCCCTGCTATTCAGTTAAGCTCTGTTGCCGCAAGAGAGGAGAGTGACTCATAAATGAAGAAGTGTTTTTATTTCAAAGCTTCTTAAACAGCCCAGTCGAATCATGACATGCCAGAATCTCTCAGCCTATGTAGATTACACATAACCTCAGAAACTTTGGATAATGACATTTCTGGGGCCTTTTTTCCTAACAAAGGGGGTAAATTATGTCCCGTTTCCAATTTATTTCCATGCTACAGAGTGCATATTCTCGTGTGAATAAAACTGGAAACTGTGCAACATATGTAATAAATGAAGAAATGTGAAGTGTGAGTTTAAAAGTAAGAATTAATTTTAAAAATTAAGTGTTTTTTCATGCCAGCAGCACAGACTCATTACTGAAGCTTCGCTGTAACAATGCTGGAATGTTTGCTGAGAGTGATGTCATCCATTCCACCCACATCTCAGTTTCTGTACTGGAGTATGAAGTTTTCCAGAAGACCTCAAAGTCATCCAGAGGATGCACTGAATCACCAAATATAACCCATTTAAAAAGCACATGAGATGGAAAAAATATTACTTTTTTCTGCTATTATCTTCTATCTGCTATGCAAATTTGAAACCTTACCAAGCCTCATCACAATCAAAGGTGGTGATGTTAAGCACAGCAGAGCTGCCCTAATTAATGTAATTCTAGTGAATGAAAACTCTGTCAGTGTCTGACAGCACAAACAAAGGGCCAGTGAAGTTGGCTGGGAGCGTGGCTGTGCCGTACTGCTATGCGAGCATCTGGGCCGGCTCTGCTGCTGCGGATCCTGGGGGGATTTCTGTGCTAAAACATTCTGTTCACTGTAGCAGTGTCCTTCCCGTGTAGAAATAAAGCTGATCATGGCAGACTATGTTATTAAAACTGCATACTAGCTAACAATCTTATTTTTCCTTTCCTGTTCACATTCATCTTAATATTACATTTTTATGTTCTTATGTTCTTATAATCATTCCTTCTTTTTTCATTGCATTCCTCATGAATCTATGATTTACTGTAATAATCATTTAATCCCTGTCCTTCAAGAGAGACGCACTGTAATTAATTGAAAGTTTCTGGAGCAAGTCCACTGAAAAGTTATGGGTGACTGTTGTTCAATGGCTGTGACGGCTGTCATAACTAGGGACCTTAGTGATTAAGCTACCTAAGTCTGGCCCACCCTTCACTGAGGCTAGCGGTCTAACACCCACATTTTAGTCATGGGTCTCAGATGGAACATCTTTGATCCAACACAAAAACAGCATACTAAAAACATGCAATATATTCTACAGTACTTTTCAACTTTTTCTGCAAAAAAAAAAACTTTTGCAAATGGAACATCATTGTTCACATATCAGTTCTCAATAAACCCCACATATCTGTACCTTAACACAATACATTTCTCCTGTGTCCTAACTCGGCTCATAGAATGACCAGTAGAACACTGAATACAGAACCAACCATTAGGTATATGATACTCAAAAAGTATATCACTTCATCAGTTTACATACATAATATTTTAGTTATGAAAATCCTTTTCATTCTGCTCTTACCTTAGTAAGTTCTGCAAACCTTGCTTGCTGCTGTCTCTTCTTTCACCTCTTAACATGTCTTTAATCTCTTGTGCCTTTGTTAAAAAATGTTACACCACCAAACTTGGACAAACTCTAGAGTTGCTCTTCCTGTGCAGTCCTACACAGCAGATTTCCAGAATGATCCGAGTGTGTGCTGCGTATGTCCCACAGACCTAACTGTGCCTTATGAAAACGTCAGGAGTGCTGGCTCTTCCCAGCTAGGCTGGCTTTAGGCATCGCCAGGCCCCGCCTTCCTGCTGCATGTGGTTCTCATTGAGGGCTTTGAAACCCCTGTTCTTCACATCTCCCTCCCCAGTTCTACAGGAGACTGCAAGGTCATGTGAATCTCTTCACTTAAAGTGCAAGATGATACAACCCACTCACCAGTCCTCCTCTCCCAGCGTGGATTTACAGCTGCTTTCAGGAGAAATGCTTCAGATGCGAAGAAATGATGGGAAACTCACCCAGTTCTGCGATAAACTGAAATCTGCTTTCCAGGAATAAACATTAAAAATGCCCTTAATAAACTACAATATTTTTACTCTCACAAAGAGGCAGCATTATAAGTTGCATTCTCTTTGCTTTTTTGAATTTTTTTTGCACTTTTCGAAAAAATATATTCTTGACCATTTAAAGAGATGAAGATTATTAATATATTTCATAAATATAAATATATTTAGAAATAAAGGCTACTATAAGCATATTGAAAATAAGTGTTTGAGAAAAACATATGAAAATAGTGTTTTCACAAATCAAAAAAATCATTTATTTCAATGTAATATACAACAGAAGAATTTAGCACATACAAAAATATATTCAGTTTTTTGTATAAAAATAATGTAGAAATGTCATGTAATGCTTTTTTACTTTACTCATCCACCCAGCTGCTTTTCCTGATCAGGAAGCCTATTCCAGGTAGCATGGGCTGGGGTACACCCTAGACAAAATGCCAGCAAGCAGCTTTTTAAAATGCAGGCCTCTTTACCCCTATTGCTCCAGGGACTGACTGACCCTGTTTTTCAGTTGTATGTCGCTTTAGATAAAAGTGTCAGCTAAACAAATGCATGTACATATTATTGGGATGAAAAATGATTATCAGATGTTGTGATCTCACTGGAACTGTGTCACATCATCCTCTAAGTGCCCTCTACCGCATACTATATCTACATTACACCTGAGAGATGATTCATCTATGAACAGAACACGCATCAGATACAAGAGGAGATGTTCCTGCGGACGCTGAAACAGACCAGCACTACCTCATGCTTGATTTAGTTGTTTGCCAGAATTGTTGTTTAAAGAGATTTTTAGAGTGAATTCTTTTTAGAGTGAGTATTCTTGACCGAGTTTTCCTATCGTCATCTCGAGACGTTTCATGTCACATATTTATGGTCAAAATACACATGCAAACAGTAAAAATGTGTGGTTCATTCTTAATAAATCTTGCTGAAACATTAGCCATTTGAGAGAACCAATTACCCTCCCGTCTCCATGGATCCTACACAGGAACCACAGTTCCCATGGTGAAACGACAACAGCAGCTCTTGCAGTTGTGGCTAATTCTTCAGCGACATTTCAGAATATCGCTGGATAAAGAACGTGTTTAACCTTCCATACGCTCCATACATTACTGGTTCTGTCCCACTTCCCCTTTCAGGCCAGCGGGAGTTTGACAGGTCTAATGCAACAAACAGCAAAAAATGTGCAGAGTATCGCTGCATGCGCCTGAGAGATGTGTGGTTCGGTGGGTGAGGATGCGATTCCTGTCATCAGATCAAATCCTGCAGTGGGCAGAGTGATGTTACCACTGAGCAAGTCCCTAAACCCCAGTATCCACAGGGCCTGGCTGAACCTGCTCTCTCGATTGTATATTGCTTTGGATTATGGCATCTGACAAATAAATGAATGATAAATGGATAACACTGTGCATTCTACAGGATATGTGGTTGTACAATGGAAGGATGGATGGATGAGCTATTAAGCAACCAAGTACAAGGTACCAGACAGCTTTACAAACAATTTTTTCAGATCAGAAAACCCATCCATCTGGGGAGCTGGACTAGGTACTTTAGGTCACAAGACGGTGGGAATATACTCAGAACAAGACGCAGGTCCATCACAGGGCACATGCAATTTAGAGACACCAATCAGCTGAACTGCAGGAGAACTGTACAGCACAGGGAGAACATGCAAACTCAAAGTAAGCCAAACCTTGGAAACGTGGGGCTCCACTGCTGCAGGGTGACAGCAGTCTTCCAGGAATGTTCTACATTTTTGTTGTATTAGTGATACAGCACCATGTAATCATAACAGAAGAAACTGCCCCTTCAGTTTTCAGCTGTGAATGACAGTATAATTTGTCATCATCTGTTATGTCTATACAGCAGGGCTTTCCCTAAAGATACCGTCCCATTTTACTTTTACTTTTCTACTTTTAATAAGTAGAAGCCCAGACAGGTGGAAAAAAGTTAAATCTGAAATGGTAGATTTATTCTAAGCAGGCTGTCAGCAGTGGAACTTCATCGAGGAATAAAACTGAAGGCTGTGGATCTTCAGAAAAGGCAATGGAGTTCAACAGAGACCACAATGCACTGATGCAATCAGCCTGCAATTCAACAGTTATTCAGCTAAACAGACAATTACTTTTTATTACTGCCAGCTCCACAGTGAGAGGGCTTGAGCGTAAGGGAACAGCACACATCGCCCCGCTGCCTGGCACGCATGGTTTCTGTCTGGCTCCTTCACCATATTGGTGCTGCAGTCGTTCTATGATACTCGTATCCCTCTGCTCCAGAAAAGAAGAGACTCCTCAAGCTCAGCTTGCGCACCCTATTTTGGTCTCAGTTTTTCCACTTAACTAGCATCTCAGTGACAACTTTGTCAGCTTCTATAGGCACATAATGATAAGCTGTGCCTTTTAACAAAGCAGTTTAAAAGGAGTGGTCTGTCGCAGTAGAGAGCATGCAAAGCAGACCCACACAAACCCCCAGCCACACGCCCTCCTGGTACATTACAGTGCACCTGAATCATGAGTCATGTTTAGCCCTCTTGTAGAAATATGCCCGTGTTTTGTGAAGAGGTTCATAACTGGCCACACCTTTGGAGCTACATCGGGACGCTAATGTTCCTATCAACAAGATCAACGTGGTTTCACAACTTATTTTTCTCATAATGCATTTGCTCATTATGTCAGAATGTTGTTATTGTTACTAACAGTTACCCTACTGTTTACATAGCAAAATAAGCAAACATGTAATTAGAACAATTCTAGCCATATTCAGAGCACTTATCCTGGTGTGGGTCTCTGGCGGGTCTTGGAGCCTGTCCCTGACAGAGAAAGGCTCACGGCTGGGGTACACCCTGAACAAGGTACCACTCCATTGCAGGGCACATACACACACACTGCGGGCAGATCAGAGACACCAACTAACAAACACACACGACACGGAAATAGCATGTAAACTCTGCAAACACCCAACAGGGGAAAGACTTGAAGCCACTGAAGGTGTGAAGCAATAATGATCTAAACTCACTCAACAATTACAGGCAGAGGAAAAACCAACACAAAATTTAATGGGTCATTTTATTACCTGCTTTATTTTGTTACGCAGAACTTTTGCACAAAACAATTCCACTTTTTCCCTACTGATGCCAGCTTAAAGCATAATGTTTCCAAAGCTCCCCACCCAAAGATGGAGTGTAACATCCAGCACATCTGCATACACTTTGCAACTCATTTCTAGAGAACGAGAAAGGCATTGAGGGATTTCCTGGACATGTTCTGTTGACAGCACTAAAAGTTATTAGACTTCCCTGTCATCTGTGGGCTGTTTGTTTGGATTGCATCTACTTAGTCAACACTATAGAAATAGTTCACATTGGATGCTTTTGATCTATTTTGTGAGGTCATCGCCATTCATGAGCAGCAGCTGCTCTACACAGATGCTACCAGCCAACAACATTGGAACTTTTAACCACAAATTGACATGGTGAAACTGGTAATCATACTTATATGTAATTGCTGAAATAGTGCACATTTGAGAGCTGAGGTAGAGTGATTGGCATCCAGTCTCCTTACAAGAGTGCTTAAAGTCTTTAAGGTGAGTTGCAGAGGTAGATGAGCGAAGGAAATGCTTTATACAATTAACATTTAATGTAAAGTGTTACCGGTTATTGATACACTTCTTGGAAGAACTATATGCCTGCAAGTGACAGTGTCATAAGGCAGAAATTTAAAACTGAAAAGCCTGTAGTCAAAACGGTGAAGAGATGGACAAGCAAGGCAAAGCAGGAACTGCCAGACTGTTTTGACTGCACTGACTGGAGTGTTTTTGAAGCTGCATCTGACAATCTGGATGAACTGACTGACGCTGTGA
>JAAGVU020000008.1:25096947-25116766 GCA_011763525.2 Mormyrus iriodes | reverse complement strand
TTTTACACCAACATAAAGATCATTTAAACATCATCTTCTTTGGCTGCCTAAGACTTTTGCACAGTACTGTATATCATTGTTGCATTAAACAAAATAAAAAGAATAAAAAACGTGATAAAATAGGGGTATCAAAGAAGGAACAAAATGAGACCATTAAAGTGTGACAGATTTCTGTTACCCAGCACAGACACAAGGATGTGTGAGTTATTGTGAAATATTCAAAGCATCCAATGAGTGAATAATGAAACACTGTCCAAATGGACTCTGATGCATGCAGAGCAACAGTGTGGGCTGGATCAGGTGAGCAGTGAGCCACATAAATTGGCATCAAGTTAGCAGTGTGAATTTTCCACTCATAATTTTATTCACCTAGTCTATTACATGTCTATTGCGATGGATCAGACCACAATAGAATGCATCAGCCCAATAGTTCAAACTCCAGCTAAAATGACTTTTTCTTTTTCTTTCTTCACTTTAATATTTTGTCTATGGTAAATATGTATATTTGATATGTTGTTTTTTTTGTAGCATTACGAGCAAACAAAATAAAAATTTCACTGTGTACTGCACGTAAGACAATAAATAGCTTGAATCTTGAAAGCTCCCACCATCGTCAGAGAACTCCAAGAATTAGTATTACTAGCCGCATGTGACCTGACAAACCTAAGCCCGCTGTTGTTGCTGCCCCCAGAAGGATTGATGCTAATTAAGAGGAGGAAGTCTTTAGCAAAACACCACGGTGTGAGCCTGTGTGTGATGATTTCCCCCTAGTGCAATTTCTGCCTAGTGCTGAACGAGAAGCTGAAGTTGCTGATCTAGTTTGTCCTTAATTGGTCACATGACTCAAGTCGCTCTTGAATTCCCTCTGGGCTGTCAATGACAAACAATCACATTGTTTTTTTAGTCTTGCAAGAAAAACCACAACAGGTCGTGCATTCAACACATTTCATCAGAATTGAAACCGAATGTTGTATTTCATTGAACAACATCCAAATTGCTTTCTAGATGAAAAAAATGGACAGGAATACATGTTTTAAATGCATAAACCGAAACCCCATTTATTATGGTCCCCATTTCAAGTAAAACCACTCCATTCAGTAAATCTGTCCAGCTATAACACACAGCTGCAGTATTTCATTAAGCATGCCTTTACGTTTTTTCGTTTTTTTTTTTTTTATTGAAACATCATGTGGTGTTATTTTATACATCCCCAGCCGAAACCTGTATAGTTAAAAATCTGATAGGAACAATATAACAGAGGACCTCATTAGTGATCACATTAATTTGCATTATAAACTTTACATTTTTAACAGTTAATTCATGTTTATTGACATCGTTGTATCATTTGTTTTCGTTTATTGCTATTAAACCTCATTCTACTGTAAAGGGAAAACAGAGGCTTGGTTCGTTACATTCTAGACCGCAATTTGATCTCAGGCCGGTTATCTTCATTACCGACGCCAGCAGGTCTCCGAGTGCGCTCTCCTCCTACTGGCTGTAGCATCACATGATGGGGATTACATTCTTAGTTAAGGTGGTTATTACCCACGTGCAGGTCCTTTGTCATTTCCAGGATAGGATAGGAGGCTCTGCAAATTTTGCACGTCTAGAATAAAAATGAATTTTCTGTTTCTGTGCTTAGTTGCTTACTTCGCCTGGACTTCAGATGCACTTGTTCGGTAAGAGGCTTCTTGGTAATAAAAAGTCGAACAAGTCGCCTACTTTTATATCTGTGACCTGTACACTTTATCTTTGAAGTGTTTTAAAATTTGTTTACGAGTGACTGCTCTAAATTTGATTAATATTTATGTTTTTTTATTCTTCGGAATTATATGGAATGTGCAATTATAGTTATTATTTGTAACACTTTCTATTGTTTCAGTAGTCTTTAGAGAAAAAATGAAAAGATTTGTGTTTTTTTTGGAAAACATCCTTTATGCTAACATGGCAAGTGATAGCAGGTGTTTTAATTGTTATTTATTATATATAATAAATATAATATTTTGGTACAGTGTATCTGTTGAATATGGCTGCTTGTGTAAGTGTGGTATGGAAGAGGGGGTAGCCCTGTGTGTATGTGCCCTTCTAGGGAGCAGAATCCCATCTTACCTTAGTTACTGATTCCCTGTTTGCCCTGTAATGGATGCAGTGTCTAGATTTTAATAGTAATCTGCTTGCCACTGTGCAGGATTCCTCTGAGAAAGTTCCGGACCATCCGGCGTACTTTGTCTGATTCAGGGAAGGGTGCAAATGAGCTTTTGGTTGGAAATGGGGCCATGAAGTCTAACCTGGGATTCACCTCCAGCATCAAACCTAGTCCTGAAACCCTGAAAAATTACCTTGATGTGAGTGATCACTGCTATGTCACCCCTTATTGTCCCTTGCAGTACATATGAAGCCCAATAGACATTCTGTGTGGTGTAACTCAACTAATCCAGCTTTCAGTTATATCTCAGCATTCAAATGAAGCTCAAGATTCTCCTTTCCGTGTGGCTCACATGACCGAAAGAATGCAGGTCATAGGGTTATTCCCGGTGAAAATCATCTTGTAAACATGAATTCCATGATCAGCTGATCTGTAAGCTACTTTGCATGAAACATTGATTTCAAGATTTTAGATTGCATTAGGTCAGCGATTAAGCTTGAATAAACAAGGAATTTGGTGTTCCTTTCCCATATTTACCATTTTTGAGAACTTTCAGCTCCTATAAATACAACAGCCTTGGATAATCTGCTATCATTCTGAGGTAAAACTGGAATGCAGAAGTTGATCAAGCCAGCTTGAAGCTGGCTCATGTGGGCCCCTATTGGTGGTGACATCATCTTGTGGCTGGCCGCTTGCACAGGCATGCTCTGTATGTTTCTTTGTTTCCTGCACCTTTTGGCTCATGCTGTGGAAACTTTTTCCCCTCAGGCTCAGTATTACGGTGAGATTGGCCTTGGCACTCCAGCACAAACCTTCACTGTGGTTTTTGACACAGGCTCAGCAAATTTATGGGTTCCGTCTGTGCACTGCTCGCTGTTCGACATTGCCTGCTGTGAGTCTGTGTTTGCACTGCTCTACGTAGAACTGCATGACGTTTGCATGTGTCATATTCCTCATTTTCTTGAATATTGTGCTAGTTTAAGTGTATGAATAACTGAATCAATCAACCAATCAATCAATCAGTGGTCGCTGGGTCACTGGACTGAAAAAAAAGAATCCTCGCTTTTGTAACTTTTGTCATAGCAGTAAGGTTTTCTGAAGCCGGATTGTTCCAGATGTGCTCCATAAACTAATATGAATAACAGACTGTTCCAAAATGCGAGATATGTCTATAGCAGGAATATCGTCATGCTCCTCTGTGTTGCAGATTTTCACAACAAATATGATTCAGCCAAGTCAAGCACATATGTGAAGAATGGAACTGATTTTGCTATCCATTATGGTTCTGGTAGCCTGTCTGGCTATCTTAGTCAAGACACATGCCAGGTATGTTACAGTTTATGGTGGTACAATGAATGGGTGCGTCCAAAATCGCATACTTCTTTGCTATGTAGTTGGTGAAACGTAGTATGCAACATGAGCAGTATGTCCAAATATTCAGTATGGATGGGACAGTAGGCGATTGGTACCAGGATGACGTACTACATTATGCAATATTTCTAAGTGTGCAACCATTGGATGCTCAGCCATCCTACAAGGCCACTGGAGCTGCAACCAGAGACAAAGAACAAGGCTTTTCCTCAAGATGGTGGAAGAAGTGCCATCTCTGTACAAATTTAAGCAGAGGTGCTTGGTATGTCATTGGTAAACATCTGGGCCAAGTAATATGAAAAATGTGTGTGTCTGCATGACCATAGTCAGCTTACACCAAACAGGATGGCCAGAGGCACAGGCAGGCCAAACAGGAAAACTGACAAAGAAAGGGGCAGGGCAGGGGCCGATCCTGGCAGTACCTACTGTGTTCTGACATGATTTTAGATGCACCTTACATTGCCAAGTAACTTCACATGTCATTAAAAGCAATCTTAGCATCTGTGCGATTTATTAGCTCATAACTGAGGACTACTGAATTCCTGATCCACTTTGAGTGTCTCGGGTAAATGTCTTTTTTCATTTGATCTTCCTAGCAAGCATATTGGATTTTAGGGTACCATCTGGCTTTCATCCTCCTCAGATTGGCGACATATTAGTAGAGCAGCAGGTGTTTGGAGAGGCCATCAAGCAGCCCGGCATGGTCTTCATTGCAGCAAAATTTGACGGCATTTTGGGCATGGCCTACCCCAGCATCTCTGTGGATATGGTTCCCCCTGTTTTTGACAACATTATGCGTCAAAAAAAGGTGGAGAAGAATGTCTTCTCCTTCTACCTTAACAGGCAAGGCATCCAGTCATTTGTGGCTAGTGTCTTACATTGGTATCTACCTTTGTTTTCACAGCAGCTGCATGTACCATCCTGTTATTGATGCTTTAATGTTCTTTTTGAAATGAGCTGAATGCCGCTTACAACAGGAACCCCGGCACTGAGCCTGGAGGGGAATTGCTGTTGGGAGGGAGTGATCCCAAGTACTACAGCGGAGACTTTCACTACATTAACATCAGTCGGGAGGGCTACTGGCAGGTCCACATGGATGGGTGAGGGTTGACCCTAACCCTAACCCTGTGACAGTCCCTGAGTGATTCATAACTTTATCAGAGGTGCAGCTGTATGATCAGATGCCATGTTCTATACCAGTTGTGTGAAATAATGCAGCTGCAGATGGTCTGCTGACCAGAATAATTCAGAAATGAGCAGTGTTTAATGCTGCCTCTCCGCTCTGCTTTGGCAGATTGAGTGTTGGGGATCAGCTTAGACTGTGCAAGTCTGGCTGTGAGGCTATTGTGGACACAGGTACCTCCCTAATCACTGGACCTTCTGCTGAAATCCAGGCCCTGCAGGAAGCCATCGGCGCCACCCCCCTCATACAAGGAGAGGTGCACCACTTTTTTTAAACAATAATAATTTGATTCAGCTGCTGTTCTCTTACTGATTTCTCTTATGGCTTTCAGTACCGAGTTGACTGTAACAAAGTGCACACTCTCCCAAATGTCTCCTTCATCCTGGGTGGAAGATCATACACACTAACAGGAGACCAGTACATAATAAAGGTCAGTCTTCTCATTGTATTTTTACCTTCTAAATTGATCTAAATCATCTAAATTAACTGAATCCTTTTAGTGTGAACCTGACCCTGTAAAGAATGCTGAGTTGAATATCCACTAGAGGGAGACAGAATCTTGTATGAGGTCAGACATTGATTGAGCGTCTTTGCCATATAACTATCGATATATTACTTATTAATGTTAGATAAATGTAGACTAATGTGATCGTGAAAAGTATTCTTTATTCTCACTGCAAAATTAAATGAGACATTTACTAATACTGCACAACAGCGAACAGGAAGAGTTGTAGGAACATGCTCGTCTTTCCATCCATCCGTCCATTCATCTTATAACCACATATCCTGGTTAGGGTCACAGGAGGCCTCCAACTGGCAGTGCATAGCACAAGCATGGCGTACACCCTAGACAGGCATGCTGGGTGGATTTTTGGACACAAAGGTTTTTTTGTTTTTGTTTTTTTTCTGTAATCACTGTATTACCTGGCATAGAAGAAACACAAAATAGGTACCGTGTCTAACTTTGAGGAATGTATTTCCCTGTGCAGGAGAGCCAAGCGGGTGTGATCATCTGCTTAAGTGGGTTTATGGGGCTGGACATCCCTGCGCCATCTATGCCCCTTTGGATTCTGGGAGATGTGTTCATTGGCCAGTATTACACGGAATTTGACCGTGAGAAAAACCAGGTGGGCTTTGCTAAGTCCGTGTGAGTGAATTACAGAGGCCGGCAGATGGTTTAAAGCAACACCCTTCAAAAGAATGACTGAAACTAGGGGAAAATAGGTATGAATAAGTGGGATGTGTGAAGTGTGTAGCCTCAGTTCTTTTAAAAGTGTAGAATTCATTTATGAGAACTTTACATTATAGTGCATTTGGATTTTAAATAGCAATAAAAATAACAGAATTATTAATAAATTGAAAACTATTTTAAGGAACTTATTTTCATAACCAATTTTCAGAGATATACTATATTTATGATGAATAAAAAAAATTAAGCATCTTATATTTGCCTTTTTTTTGAAAAATGTACTTGTCTTTCACTATCAAGGATTGATTGGATTTAATAAAGCTTTCAATGTATTCATACACTGTGTTTTTTTGCTGTGTGATTTATTAATATTTTGTTTCATATCATAATTATATGTCTGCAGCGGCCAACTCAGGCTGTTGGAAGGGCAGAGGCAAAAAAATAGAAAGGGCATCTATTAAACGATGTTATCCCCTCTTCGCCCCAGTAGAATGGGGAAGTGGTCTTATTTTCTTGACTGGAAAGGTAGTCATTAGAGATATTTGCTCTCTATCATTTGCACTTAGCAGTACCCTTTACAGCATTGCATTACATTTTCTCCATTGGAAAGGGCACACTTAATTATGCAGGGATAACATAGAGGGCTCTTCATAATGGCACACTTTGCAATTGAAAGGATACCCATATATGCTGTTTAAACCATTGTAAGGGCACTTTGTAGGGCACAGGATCAAAATATTTATATGTATGATTAATGTATGGGTGTTTTGGTACGATTTATTAAAATTATATTTACGTTTGCTGTCAATTCAGTTTGTCACCTTTTTTCATGTTCTGAACCTGTTTAAGGGCAATGCTAAGAGAATTTTAAGTAAAAATGGAGAAATAGTGATTTGAATTATATTGTAACAATTATTGATATCATTTGACATGAAAAAATCATGCTAAATATTTTGCGATATTGCCCAGCTCTAGGCTAATATCAAAAACAATTACTGCAGGATTCAATGGAGGTGTGTTTCTGTTACTTTTATGTTTGACATATATTTTATTTCTTAGTTGAAAATAATAATTTCAAATTTTTAAAATAAATATTAATAAATTATTTCAAATAAATGTAAATATTTGAGGTATTTGTTTAATCTTCAATTTATAGTTCTTGATTTCAGATTTATGGTTTACAGGTGAATTTGTGTTTTTCTGGACTTGGACTCAGCTACCAAACTCTGGTAATGGACTTGGTCTTGTCTCAGACTCTCCCCCATGATCTTAACTCAGGCTCAATTTGTTAAAGATATGGTCTTGACTCGGACTTGACTGAGGTGGACTCAAACACTGTGGCTACCCAGTTCTGGTAATGGACCCGGTCTCTGGTAATGGTATCGGTCTCTGGTAATGGTATCGGTCTCATCTCAAACTCACTCCCTTGTTGAACTCAGTCTTGTCTCAGACTTGATTTGTTAAAGATACTGTTTCGACTCGGACTCATCTAAGGTGGACTGGAACGCAAAACTCCTTCCCACAGCGAATGCAGTAGTTGCTAATTCCATTTGAACACTTATTCTGGTTTTTGGCAGAGTACAGAAGCCCAGTGAAATATCCACACTTTACACTGAAATAAACTTTATTGAAAACATAAAGACTAACAGACGGTGAAGCCAGTAAAGAAAGCACAACCAAAGCTCCTACAGAAAGGAAGTCTCAAATCAGTGTTCGTACCATTGATCAGAGATTCCATATGAACACATGAAGCTGAGAATCTGCACTGTGTGTTGTGATGAACAATGTGTCAGCTGACTAAGCAATAGCAACATGATGACAAAAATTACGCATTCTTCAATAAATTATTTACAAAAACATTTGGAAAAACCTATTGCTAGGACCTTTATACCAATTGTTAATAATGTCCTTAAATATTTTGAAAGGCTACATCCCCTGCAGGGAGTACAGTAATTCTGAAGTTAGTTAACAGAATCACACAGTGCAGACAATGTAAAATAAACAAACTGACTATCCACTCTATTCTTTTCACTGTATTTACGCCGAAGCCTCTGATTACACGACATCCTCAGTTGTTTCTTTCCTTCTGGCCTCACCCAACATTGCCAGAACTACAGATCAGCTGGCCACTGGTACCCAGTGGGGCAGGTGTACTGGCTTAAGAGCTCCTTCACTCTGTCTGTGTCCCCTCCCACGCTGCTGTGGGGAGACAATCAATACAGAATTTCAGGTACCCATACAACTGCTTCTACTGATTTATACACAGAATCATCAGTCTAATATTATGAATCCCTGTCCCACATGTATATGATGTCATTTCTACATGTCATACTGTTGTCAAATAGGCCACAGTTAACTAGATGGTAGCATACTGTCCTGTACCACAGCAATGTCTTTCTTTGATAAGGGTAATCTACCTTTTTCTAACGCTCTGCATTCGGTGCAGGAAGGAGCAGATGGTGCTGATCTTGGCTTTAGATCTCAGGTACTCTCCATATCTGTTGGAGAATTCAATGTCTCCCAGTTGCCTGGTCTGCAGTCCGGAGTGTCTAGATAACCTGGAACAGCAAAAGCAGGTATAGCTACAGGGTATACAAATGATATTACTAAATCTATCTAGCAATTTGTCTCATATTTTCGTACACATTTTGTACGAATTTTATCTTCACCACACTGGGGGTGGGGGGGGGGCAGTGGTGTCCCATATTTCTTCAGATTGAATGTACCAACCCAAAGGGTCAGTGCTGGAATCCCTCTGATACAGGACATCATGGTAGCTGCTTCAGTAAACATTCCGGAATATTCTGTACTCAGCAGTCAAAGGAAATGATGTTTAAATGATCTTCATGTTGATGTAGAACTATGATATTATGCCTGTAAATTTGTGTCAGCTTAGCCATTTCAAAACCTCTCCTAAAGTCACCCCTGTGTTTGTACTAACCAGCCAATACACCCATGAATCTATTGACTCAAACACTAGCCCACCATGTTTGGCTAATCAATATCTCATTGAGTTATTTAACTACAGTGATTAAATTAATCAATTATGTGAGCTCATGGTGAAATTTTATAGATAGAGAGATCGACTGAAGTGCCCCTGAGGTTTGGGAACTGAAGCAGTGTTCTTTTAGCCATCAAATAAGAAATCAGTAACTTTTTGGAGAACAGAAAAAAATCTTGTTGTTGTTTATTGTGTGACTGTTCATTTGAATATATTATAATGTTAAATTGTGTTTTATTTTTTCTGAGCAATTATTCAACTTACAGCCCAGTTAAATAGCTTTGATTTTTTGTTTTCTTTGAGTGCCTACGTAGAATATACAGCAATGTATATTGAAAAACATCATGCAAGGTAACTTCTTAAGTAAAAGAAGCCTTAAATGCCGTGTTTGTACCTTACATAGTCCTCCGGAAGGGCATCCACATTGTCCCTCAGAAAAAGGGAGCTGAGCTGGTCGACTGAGCTTCTGGCAGCCCCCCTGACATCCTCCTCACTGAGGTGGGGGCATTGCAAATGTAGCCAACACAAGTGGACCAGAAATATGGTTTAAAAATGGCAGAACAATGCAATGGATTTTAAAAGCAGAAGGGTACAGAACAAGGATTTATGGATTTTAAGCCAGCACTTATCAAGATGAAGACCAGAAGGACAAAAAAGAACAAGGAAAAAAACTGGATGCCAGGTGAGAAAGAAATGAAGTAAAGTAAAGCTGTATAAGAAATAACACCGGGATCAATTTATTTGGTGACAACCATCCGGATAAATAGGAGCTATTCTCTGAGAGCCAAAGAAATTTACAAAGATAAGGAAAGGAATTGTATTGTTAAGAATTTTTGAGGGTTTTTTTCTTGCAAGAGAAAAAAGAGAATAACTCTACAGAATGACTCGGAGGAATAAAGGAAAAAGCAAATCTATCATTGTAGATCCTGGATTAATCGGTTGGCGTAATGATTTAGTGGGTGGAATTGCTGCTTTATGTGCCCAGGGAGGCCCCACTCTGTCTGTGTGTTGGTTTAAAAAAATTACCTGCGGTGAAGTGAACTGGTGTGTCTCAGTTTCCTCTTATGTGTTCTTGTGTGTGTGTAAGTGTGTGTGTGGCCTCTGTAGCCTGAGATAGGCTCCCATGAGTCTGTATTGAGAAAGCAGTGGGAAGACGGATTGGTGGATATTGGATCAATATTTGAAAACTGGATTGTTAAAACATGAGATAATAATTCATCAGTAATAGTTAAATATTCAGAAGTAAACATGTACCAGATATACAGTAGCTTTTTGAAGTATACAGACAACTGGGTTTTCCCTAGAGATTAGAGACGACTGACAGACAGACAGAAAGTTTTAAATAGCCAAATCAGAGCTACCACACAGCGAACAAAGCTAAATCAATCAAGCTAAGCTTTTTATAGTCACACACCATATCTTCTGCTTATGCAGGTATTTTTAATGTAGGCGATATACCCACCTCTCCAAGAGAGGAAGTGCAGTTGTGTAGTGAACAAAAATAGTTGTGAAGAGCAGAAAGTGGCCTAGATTAATGAGACGGACCATGGTGAAGCCCTGGAAGAGAAAATGTCTTAGCGCTGAAAAGTTATAATACCAGACAGGAAAACATGGTGTACTTTTCAGCTCCAGTAATTTTTAGGTTTGATTATATTTCTCAGCTGCTCTGTCTCACAGAGCACATTTTAAGTGTAGATTCTACTTACCTTGGACAGAAGAGGATAGCGGCAAAAGTTACTCCAGAATAATCTTGCAACCTCTTGCCTGAAGTCAACCTTTAAATATCTCGTCTTTATTGATCCCCTGAGACACCCATCCCTGAATAAGGTCTCCATTCCGCGCCCCCCCACCCTGACAGATGGTTTTACGGCCAGGCTTATTTGAACTTGTCATTATGTCTGTTTGTTAATGGTTTTCCTAACTGGAGCTGCTTGTCTTTCTTTCCATGACCCAACCAATGGTTACTTCCTCAATTGGTATTAATTGCCACCGACTGTGCGTTTTATTGTCATTATCATGGTTTTATTGTTTAGTGTGCCCACGTCAAAAAGAATTAGTTTAGAAATCGATACAAAGGGACTGAAATGTCGACATTTGCAACCATGAAGAAAAGAAGGATGGTGTATGGAGCATATAGAGTATTACATTTTCATTCGGTAACACTTTGCTTAAAGCTATATAAAGCTATAACGCATTATAGATACCTTCATAAATATGTACAATTGTGGTCAGTATAAGAATTAATAAAGCATTACAGCATCTTCTATTGACAGTCATAAGTCATTATAGTGTTGATTATAATACCTCATAAGCTCCAATGAGGCTCTCCTCTATAATGCACAGTACATACCTTCATAATGCATTATAATGGTCGGTATATGAATCAAGGATGCTTTGTACTGCATTATGAAGGTATCTACAGTGTGTTATAGATGAGAGCTTCATAGAGCATTCATAGTGCATAATAAGCATGGCTATAATGTGTTGTGCCTTTTGATAAATATTTATAACCATGTTTATAGTGCTTTATGAATGCATTATATTGTGTTATGAATGTGTTCATAGATTCTGATAGATAATGCCATTCATAGAAACTGTTACCTTTTATGCTAATATTTTATAATTTACCAAATTCAGTATTAGAAATATGATGGTCACAATGTTTCATCCCGGGTGTGCTGGTTTTATCTGGCAACCTTGCACTTTGGATAGGAGTTGTTAGGTTATTACTGTAAAAAAACATATAATTAGCCACAACCCTCATGAAGAGAAGCTGAATGAGGATAGAAGGATGAATAAAGCTATTAAAATGAATACAAAATACAAATATGTTTAAGTTTGTTAAATGATCATATTGTGTTGTGTACTGAATTCTAGTGGGTTTATGTCCCATCAAGTAAAAATGTGATAGAAATGCACGACCAGCAATTCAAAGACAAACACTCAAGTACCTTAATCATATAACCTTACTCATGTAACTATATTGCCTGGTATTGCTACATAATAAATAAATTAAGTAAAAATCACATTAATCACTTGCAGCATGATTTGAGTCTACAGTGATCACGCGCATAACTCCTATGAACATATGAATAGCAGTTTCATTTGAAAGGAAGGACAACATTTTAATCATTTAGTCTGTACAGTTTAACATTCTTTGCTCTTCCAGAAAATGTTTTAAAACACAAGCATTCTTGTGGACGATTTTCTATATTGATATTTCAGGGGGATGCTCAACAAAGCCCACGTCCTCAAATGCTGAAATTCCATCCTGCTACTACACAGAAAGACAGAGAAAATAACAGGGGGTGACGTGGGGCTTTTGTCACCACAACTGCATGGTCAACTAGCGAGAAACGAATGCATTTGTTTGTCAAAGAGTAGTATGTTGTGTTTTTATGTTGCTGCTCGTCCCTTAGCTGATTTGCAATCTGAATTAAGGTTTTACATTTCAGCATTTATGCTGTAATTCAGATCAGATAAATGGTGCTTATCTATACCAGTTTCTCTGAAATGTGTACAAAACAGCTCTGGAAATTATTAAAATGTTAAAAAATTGGAACATAACTGGAATGGTCCAACATGCTGACATGGGCCCCAAAATCTCTATCAGCACCCCTGGCAAAAGGTCAATAGGTTTCTACCAACTTGCTGAGTAAATTAGCATTATAAGGGAGAACATACTCCAAGTCATCAGTGAGTGTTGTGAATTGATGATCATTTTAAAAGAAGAAAACTACCATGCTGTCAATTGCTGTGTAGATACACCATTAAGAAGACGCTTTGTCTGCCATGTGTTTTGAGATAAGCCTTTAAGTTGCTTTAAGCTGGTTATTCATGCTGGTATTGAAAATAAACGGTGGCAGCTTTTTCTGGGGAAGAAAATGATACGAATCTGTTGGAAAGGTACTTAGAAAAAAAGTATGCAATGTTATGGTGCTGAAGAGGTCCCAGATGAGAGGCCATTGAACTGATATCTCCCTGCATTATGTCAGTCTTTCACTTCATGAATTCTATAGATGTAATGTAGGTTTAACAATAGCTTAGAGATACCCCTGATGAATTACACATTGTGTATGCATTTTCACTTCTAATCTGCTCCTAATGTACTATACTAAACTGTATAGTTTATGTAAATCTGTATAGTTAGAAAAAATGAAAGTAATACTCATTGTTGCTTTACACATGAAACTGCATTTATTGTAGTACTTCAGCTCATCACTCCCTCCGAGATTTTGCAATCGCAGAACTTGGTGAAAAATTAAGCAAATGCTGCAATATCTGCACAGCTTGCAATTTTTCGAATTTACCACAGTCTTTCTTCAAGAAATAGCCAAAACAACAGATTGCATGTGAACCACGGCACGTCCTGTGATGCCGTTCATGTGTGTTTATTGCTTAGCTCTGCTGTGGGGAGGATGGGCACAGCAAACGCATCCTTCACCAAGAAGTTGAGCCACTGTAAGTTGTTAAGTTGAGGCATTATATCAGAAGTGGGGGGGGGGCACGGTGGTGCAGTGGTTAGCGCTGTCACCTCACACCTCTGGGACCAGCGTTCAAGTCGCCACCGAGGTCCCATGTGTGTGGAGTTTGCATGTTCTCCCCGTGTCATCGTGAGGTTTCAAAAACATGCTGAGGTTAATTGGAGTTACCAAATTGCCCATAGGCGTGAATGGTGTGTGAGTGTGCCTTGCAGTGGGTTGGCACCCCCTCCTGGGTTTCTCCCTGCCTTATGCCCATAGTCTACAGGATAGGCTCCAGCCCCCCCCAGCAGTTATAGAAAATGGATAGATTATATTAGGAGTTTCTTTGCAAAAATCAACAAATACCATTCTGTATAAAACAAATTCACTGTCCTGAGTTATTCTTAACACATAGCACATTTTGAATCCTAAATATGTTTGTCACAAAAGCTGCTATTGTTCATTGTTAAGGCTTTGCAAGTTCAGGTTTTACAGCAGAAAAATGACTAATACTAGTGCTGTTTTTGAACACAACTTGATAAACTCCGCAAATCAGCATGCAGTATTCAGGTCAGGTGATGCAAGATGTGCAGTCTGAAAGGGAATTTCTGAGCAACCTTGGCTTAAAGTCTTTAAAGACAGAAAATTTTGACGAAATTGAAGATGTTATTTCCTTCAGGGTGTATAAACAACAGGAAAGCTGAAGCGTATTCACATAACATGAACTGAATACTGTAAAACAGTTCATGCTTTTCCAGAGGTCTGTGTCATGAAGCAAGATTTCTTGTTTAGCAGGTAATTTTTCGAATTTAAGGTAGTCTGGGCTAAATGTAAGTGAATGATGACAAGATGGCTTTGTATGGAGGGTGTTTTGTGACAATATTCAATAAAGAAATGTCATTTAAATGATTATTTAAAATGTAATCTAAATTGTCCTTTAAAAGATTATTTATAAATATGCCACTTACATGATTAAGTAATAATTTAAATTGTTATTGAAATGTTTATCTAAATTGCCATTTAAATTTTACCAGTAACCATTAAAGTCCTATCATAGTCATTGTGATGAAGGGTTCATCATGGGTGGAGATGGGTCAGGAGAGCCCTGAATAAGTGTTCCTGTGGAGTTCGTAATTAGCTGCGCTGGTGGTCTTGTGGTGGATCTCATAGGGGGAGAAGCTGCCAATAAAACAAACTGTGAACCCTGGCAGTAGACAGGACATTATGAGTGATCCTTTGTTCGGGCTGTAAATACTTATAAATAGTCTATAAAATCTGGTGAATTGAACTGAAAATAAATTTAGTCTGACCACAGCTGAGCCATTGTCAGAGTCTCATTTTTACCACGCAGGAACCCTACAAGCATACATTTCCATGACATATTTGGTGGCAGCAGTAGGATGGTAGCCGTAGGAAGCCAGCCGTGTCCCAGTGTTGTCCCGGTCCGAGGATGAGGAGGAAGTCTGAGCCGGAGGAAGAGGCCGAACCAGTGTAGGACACTGGAGGAGTCCAAAGAGGCAACCCGAAGCCAGAGCCAAAGGTGGCGGCATTGCTGCAGTCCTTCCTGATCTCCCAGCAGTCCGGAGAAGAAAGGCTACTCCAGGAGCTCAAAGTTCGATGTCTCTCCGAAGACATATTGTCAGTGTTTCCGGGAGGTCCAAACACCGCCAGGAGAGACACCCATGGAGACCTACCACTGCTTGAATGGGCTATACAGGAGGTGGGTGTATCCGGAGGAACACAGCAAGGAGGAGATTGCAGAAATCATCATCCTAGAACAACTGCTGCACGTCCTGCCTGACAGGATACTGATGTGGGTAAGGGAACATCAGCCGACGGATGTACTGATGGCTGCCAAGCTGGCACTGCATTATATCAATGCACGGAAGGGACCCTAAGAGCGACCTCAGGTACAACCTGCTGCATGAACCAAACGCAAAACCTGCGGGGGATGCCAAGGGTGCTGCTAAGGACCTTGTGTGTTTCTATTGTCAGCAGCCAGGGCATAAGGCATTAGTTTGCAGAATGCGTAAGCCCAAAATGACTGGACTTTGTTATGTATCAAGACCTATGGACATGGTTCAGGGCCTGGGGAACCAAAGTCCGGTGTTTTGTAAGGTCATGGTGAATGGTGTGCCCTGACAAGCCCTATTGGACACAGGAAGTGTTGTCTCCCTGATAAAAAAGTGTCATGTGGGGGACACCGGGCTTAATTATGTATGTCAAATGCAGGTACAATGTGTGCATGGGGACCAGCGTGTGTACCCTATGGTCGAGGATACCACAGATTTTAATGACCCGTTGTACTGGTAGTATGTGGGGGTAGTGGGCACTCTACCAACAGATATGTTGTTGGGGAGGGATGTTCTTGTCTTATGGGACTTGTTCAAGTCAAGTAGGTTTATTGTAATTTCTGCCATATACACAGTGAAACGAAACAACGTTCCTCCGGGACCATGGTGCCATACAAGAAACAAAACATGAGAGGGCACAAGTGCAAACAAGACAAAGTGACAAGTGCAACGAACAAGAGCGAACGATACAATAGAGTACAGTACAACACAGCATAATAAATGCAAGTACACAGTGCAGCCGACATCAACAAGAGAATGTAAATAATTCTTATTGGATGTGCAAGTTTAAAGATGTGCAAAAAATGCGAGGTTGTTGCAGCAGTAGAAAAGTGCAAGAAATGCAGATATGAACATGTGTGGACAATATGACAATGTAATGGAAAAGAAGAATCCTGAGTGAAAAAAGTTTACAGTATGTAAATAAGGGGAATGGTGTGGGCTGAGAATGTTGTAAGGGGATAGCAGTTTGGAAGAATCTGTTGTTGAAATTGTTGAAAGACCTGCCCTGTGAGTATGGTAGTTCTGGGGAGGGTGGTACCAATTGCTTGGCATGTCCAGTAGTTACTCGTGCCGAAGCAAGGGCCAAGCTATAGCCTCTCCTGAACCTCTGTGATAGTCTTCATGAAGGGGGAACAAAGGAACCCAGAAAGGCAAGGCGGCAACGCTGCTTGGAGATGTGCTGGGGGTCCTCAGCTTCCATTGATGGTAAAGAGTTGGAGTGCAGGACTTGGGAAGTGCCAGAGAACAGGGAAAATACAGGTGGCAGATGATGCATTGCAGCCTTGCTTAGAGAAGGCTAAACAGGACCTAGAATTATCAAGTGGGGACGTGTATTGCCTGATCAATGATGTGTTGTATGTCAAAGACACACAGAAGATGAGATATTTGGTGGTGCCCACTAGTTATCGCCCTTTAGTCTTATACTTAGCACATGCCATATCTTGGTCAGACCACTTGGCATTTCAGAACTGCTACACCCGCATTCGTTTTCAGTTTTTTTGCCCCTCTATGTACAGCAACATGAAGGCTTATTGTGCGTCATGCACGGACAGGTTTGCCGGTCGGACCGTGCCCCTCCCTGTTCATTGCCAGTAATCATGATGCCTTTCCAACGCATTGCTAAGGGCATTGTTGGTCCCCTAGAAAAGAGCACTACAGGTTATCAGTACATCCAGATGATAGCTGACTATGCCATGAGGTTCCCTGAAGCATTTCCTTTGTGCTCCGGGCACCACCCGGACATGTGGGAAGGCAGAGAGCATGAATGATCAAAACATGCATGGGCAGATTAATGGACAAGCATAGTAGATACTAATGGCATGTACAGCAGCACCAGCAGCCATAGTTACAGTGAGTTATATGTTAAGTTGTGGGTAAGCTAAAGTGAAATAATAGGTCTTCAGTCGAGGCAGGTGCTAGACTTTAAGTGCCTTATATGTCAGTAGGAGAACTTTGAAGTCAGTCCTTAACCTAACAGGAAGCCAATGCAGATTCAGGGTTGTGATGAACTTGGCACCTCCAATCTTCTCCAGCAATTCATCCACCCTAGGCATTGGGAAGGCATTGAACTTTGACACTACATTTGACATACATTTAGGAAGTAAATCACTTCTTGTCAGTGACATGGTTCTAACAGGAAGCCAATGCAGGGAACTAAGAACAAGGGTTATGTGTTCAAATTTCCTGCTCCTTTTGACGATTCGAGCTGCAGCATTTTGAATATGCAGCAAGGTGTTTAATGTGCACTGTGTGCTCCCGGATAATAGAGCATTACAATAGTCTAACCTACTGTATACAAAGGCATGTATCAATTTCTCTGTGTCTTGAATAGTAAGAAATCGTTGTAGTTTGGCGATGCTGCGGAGCTGTAGGAAGCATACCTTCGATACTGCATCCACATGCGATTTGAATGAGAGACTTGTATCTACCTAGATTACGGGCTGAGTTGCTGAGGGAAAAGTTCAGCCCTCTGGAGTGGAGTGCAGACATTATAGCATTCCTAATTATGGACTTGCCACCAAACAGAACGTCAGTTTTCTGAGCATTTAATAATAAAAAGTTTTCAGCCAGTTGCCAAATTGCCCGTAGGTATGCGTGTGTGTGTGAATGGTGTGTGAGTGTGCCCAGCGGTGGGTTGGTGCCCCATCCTGGGTTGTTCCCTGCCTTGCGCCCGCAGCCTCCAGGATAGGCTCCGGACCCCCCGCAACCCATATGCAATAAGCGGTTATAGAAAATGGATGGATGGATGGATGGAAGTTTTCAGCCATCCAAGTCTTGACTTCGTTGAAGCACTTAGCTAAAGTGACAATAGTTGCGGAATCGTTAGGCATGACTGAAATGTATATTTGGGTGTCGTCGGCATAGGAATAACAGTTATAGGTCTTGCCAGAACTCCCAGGGATTCTTTAAGAAGCTTAGCGGGGATTGGATCCAGTGGACTGGAAGTAGTCTGTTTGGTCTTATTTATAATAGTTCTTAACTCTTGCTCATCAATTAATACAAAACTATTAAGTGTGTATTTACATTCCACTTGCACTGGAGTTAATTTTGGGCCATCTGAACATGTTTGAAGCCTAATGCTTCTAATTTAATCATTAAAGTAGATCATAAAATGTTCACTACTGAAGTTATTCAGTAGTGAACTCAGTGGGAGAGGTTCAGCCTTATTTGTTAAATGAGCTATTCTTTTAAAAAGGTAGCGAGGGTTATTTCTATTGCGATCAATAAGGTTGGAGTAATAGACTGAATGTGCCCCACAAAGGGCTTGCTTATATTGTTGCAGGCTGTTAGACCATGCTAACTTGAACACTTCTAAACCTGCGGATTTCCATTTGCGCTCTAGTCTGCGGCCCTCCTGTCTGTAAGAGCATGTGTGATCATTAAACCATAGGGAGTGTCTGGTGGTTTTTACCAACTTATTTTTCAAAGGCGCTGTTTCGTCTAAAATCTGATTAACTACAGTATTAAAGTAATGGGTGACTTTGTTGACATCTGAACTAGACAAGAAGTTCACGTTACTTACTGCATTAATAAATCGTCAGGAGTTTATATCATTTAGGTGATGTGTCGCAATAATCTTCTCTGCCATAGTCAACGAGGGAGGCTCAATCATGAAGGTGATTAGAAAATGGTCAGTGAAGGATTTATTCAATGGACAGACATACATGATGAACATAAACTCCATGAGTGATAATCAAGTCTAGTGTATGATTGTGAACATGTGTTGGTCCCGTTACGTGTTGGTAACATTCAACAGAGTCCAGGGGGGACAGGAAGCTTTTGCTGAAGGCATTAGTCTCTGTGACCACATGTATATTAAAATCTCCAAGTATTAGAATAGAATAGAGTGCCTTTATTGTCACTGTACAATGTACAATGAGATTAAGAAAGCAGCTCCTCCACTGCAAACACACAGCAAACAATAGACAAATAGTGCAAATAGTGCAGTGATTAGTGGATGTTGGACACAGAATTACAATATTCTCTAAGCTGACAACCAAGTCAGAGAGAAGTTGTCATGGTCGGCATCTGCCGACCCCGCCTTTTGTCTTTTCCCCTAGTTCCCGGTGTCCTGATTTACCCCTTTTGTTTCCTTTGTGTGCCTGGCCACCATAGCTCATTGGGCTGAGCAGGTGGTACAGAGGCTGTAGCCTTGAAACTCAGGTTCGAGTCCAGCCTCATCCATGTCAGGTTTATTGGGTTTTGTATATTGTATTTGAGTTCTGTTTATTTCCCGTGTCCTTGGTTAATTTGGTTTGTATATTTAGTCCCTTGCTTCTTGTATATCTGTGCTTCCGGTGTTTAATTCCTGTCATGTTCCATGTTTATAGTGTTAGTATTTGTCATTTATAGTTAAGTGTCTTCACCTGTTAGCCTTTCATTGTCCTGTGTCCATTGGTTGGTTTCTTATTGGTTACACCTGCTCCTTGTTTGCCCCAGCTTCCAGTGTGTGTATTTAAGTGTTTGTTCTTGTTCAGTTCTGTGGTGAGTCATTGCTTGTGTCAGAGTAGTTGAAGTGTCCAGTTGCGTTGCTGTGTTGCGTTGCTGTGTTGCGTTGCTGTGTTGCGTTGCTGTGTTGCGTTGCTGTGTTGCGTTGCTGTGTTGCGTTGCTG
>JAAGVU020000008.1:25084935-25096325 GCA_011763525.2 Mormyrus iriodes | reverse complement strand
GGAGCACAGGACTAGGGAACTCTTATACACTGGAACACATAGGAATGAACGAGGGGCACCTGTGGCTGATTAACAAGAGGGCAGGAACATGAGGTAACAACAATGAGCTACAGGCGTGGCTGATTAGCAGCCCCGCCTGGGGGAAACACTGGGAACAGACGGGTAGGACAGGGCTGGACGTGACAAGAAGCTTGTCTAATACACTTTTCCCATCTTAAGTTAGGATAGGAAAAATGACTTAGGAACTGTTTATCTGTAATGGCTTTTTCCCAAAATCAGGTCCTAACCCTAGTTACCATAGTTACCAAACAGTTAAGATAGTTTCTGCAATACGGTCTCAGAATGGAACAGAAAAAACACAATTATAAATGAGATTTCAATCCACTAGGCGAGATCAAAGTTTAATTTTGTAAGTTACCTGTGTTGTGTTGAGTTCTTTTTACTTATTCCACACAAATTCACTGCAATTTGATTTATATTAACTGGAATGCACCAAAATAAAAACAATATTTATGAACATTTCTAAGAATGGAGATACAGTAAACCTCGGAACTCGAACGCTTCTTAACTCGACCAAATCGGACGGCAAACGGGTCTGTCGAATTTTTATCAACTTGCACCTCGACTGGAATCTCGGAACTCAGCAGTTCCTGATAAACGTCGTATGCACTGAGATGCGCTCATCTATTGCCCATGCGGACCTCGGACGGGCCGTTGAGAAAAATGTAGCCGCAACTCGACCGAAAACTCGGAACACGACAAAACAAAACAGACCTGCTAAAACCTGTATGGATCAAGATGCATCTCTGATGGGCTGAAACAAAGGCAAACAGACCTACTGGGATGCTGATGCCTTAAGCCTAGAACATACATTCTTTCCACATGCGTTTCCGGTCTGGAGTCGGTCGTCCACGCGCCAATTTGTGTTCATACTGTGGATGCAGATGGTTGCGGTCAGCGCATGCGTACTACATTGATATTCCTCCAGACCAGCAGAGGGCAGATGTCATCTCTTATGTCTGAATGACGCTTACGCAAATGCAGGATGAGATATGGTTTGTAACTGCAAGTTGGAAGTCTTCTCGAGTTTTTAAAACTATAAACATGACTTTATTTTGTGAAACTACAGTACTTAACTGATGTCGGCTTTGTCTCACAAATAATTTGTACAGTAAATATGTTTAATATTTACCTCTGCCTGATCATTATTCTCATTGAAAGTACTATTCGAGCCCTTAATACGTCAGGGTGGGAAAATATTTTTTGGAAATAGTTTTGCTTTCCTTCGCAATAGTTTTGCGAGCCCACTTCACTTGCTTCTTGCTGCAACGTGACGGCCAGGATAATCCTAAATAATGTTTGTGTGTGCACTTAGCATTCAGTAGCCCAGCTGTCATATTTACAGTTAATGGTGGTGAACTGACACAGTGCCATTATTAATAATAGTAAATATGCATAAAACACATATATGAAAGTTACATGGTGTGCATTGTCCCCCATAGTTTAATGCTTAAAGCAAACTTAACTGGACAGGTTTGTATCCTTTAAGTTTATATATATTAGCTGATTAATTCTATGTTGGCAAAAGAAGAGAAGCCATGCATTAGCTGTGTCATCAAGTTCTACTGTGTCTCCTGCTGCAGTGACCAAAGCAAGGGACGTTTGTACATTTTCTGGAACATTTTTGACAACTTTGTTACATCTTTTCATGAATCTTGACTGGTTTTGACAACTGGAATCTCCTTACCATGTGTGACCTGTCAATTGAAGGGCCAAAAGTAGGTTTAAGTTTAACTCTTTATGCAATACATTTACAACCCCCTCCCTCATTAGCAATGGAGTTCACAAAGAGGGCAATCTATCATTATTTTAAAGTATGAAAATGGACTCAACTATAAGTCCATAACTGGGGCCTTAAGTATAAGAACTTCTTAAGTCTTCAGTCATGTTGTCCTAACTACCCCAAGAGGCTTAACATATGTAATCAATTCAAAGCACACATGACATGTACATTCTCACCTCTTACAAATAAAGTTTTGCAGAGACATATCTACGGAAGGATGATGTTTTCTCATCCCATCTAAATGCATTACTGTCACCTTAATGTCATTACTGTTTACCTAGTGGATAAAAATGGATGAAATAACATAAACACTAAATCCTCTGCCACTGTTATGTTTTACATTGCTATCAGGAGGTTGCAGATGTATCAGCTGGTTCTTGAGCACACAGAGAAGCAGGAATTTTGGATATGGTTCCCATAAAAATGGGTGAGCAGATTTCATAAATTACACCTGCTGCACCTGTTGACAAAAAAAATGATGAGATGAATGCAATTCTGCAAAGAGTTTGCAGGAATAGGCTGATCTTTCATGATGAGCCACTGACTGGATTGTGCTTGTGCCACGCTTCATACCTACATACTAGTCTTTACTGAGCATATGATGACCAACAGGCTTGGCCTGAAAGATGTAGAGGGTCAGTTCTTCAATGACCACATATGACTTTTCATCATTTGTTCAAGACGTTACATATTTGATACTAAGTTCAATACATTTGACTGCATCATCTCGAAAAGTCTTTATCTCCTTGAAATAACCAGATTTCAGCTTATTGGTGTCACGTCCAGCCCTGCCCTCCTACTTTGCTCCCAATGTTTCCCATGAGGAAAATCAGCCACGCCTGTAGCTCGTTGTTACCTCGTGTTCCTACCCTCTTGTTAATCGCCCACAGGTGCCCCTCATTCATTCCTATGTGTTCCAGTGTATAAGAGTTCCCAAGGTCTGTGCTCCCTTGTTGGGTCATTGTTGTGGCCTGGCTGCCTCTGTGCTGTTGCCTCGGCTGAATAAAGTCCCCACATGGGGTGATTTTTGAGTCAAAGCTCCCTCTCGTCCTGGATTGTTTCCTTCCTGTCTTTGTCATACCTCACCGGTAGCCTTGCCGACATGACAGAATGACCCGACCGCACCACGAACAATCTCCGAACTCCCCGCCACCCCTGTCGCTGGGAGTCCTCTCCCTCGCCCCTGCTGCAGATCCAGCAGTGGGGGCATCAAGATCCTGGCCCAGTATGCCGGCATCAGGCCGAGACCCCAACCCTGAGATCCCTGGTCGTACCCCTCTGTCTACATGATTGGTCCCGTCTGTTGGCCCTTGGTCCCCTGAGTCAGTTCCCTCCGGTGGTGTTCCTGTCCCGGTTCCTTGTATTCGCCCTGTCTATCGTAATTCTCCCTTTGTTAGAGTATCTGGCCTTGTCTGTCTCTTGGGTCTTTGTTAAAGGTTCCCCCTTCTGTTCTCTGTTCCTTCCCTTGTTCGGTCCTGGTTGTCTACATAAGAACATAACAAATTTACAAACGAGAGGAGGCCATTCAGCCCATCAAGTCTGTCCATCCCCATGATCCCTGGTCCTGCCCCAATCTCTTCCTGTCCAGTCAATTGTCCTGGTTGGTGCCTCTGTGGTCCCCACTGTTGTCAGTCCTTGTCCTGGTGCATGCTCTGTTTTGATTCTGTTCCTGCTGTTTCCCTAGGTCTTCCGTCCGGTGTCTACAGTCCTGCCCTGGTCTGATTGTCCCTGACCTCACCCTGTGTCCTGACCACATGTGCCTGTCATGTTCTTGGCTCCCTAGGCTCCCCCTTGATCAGGATGGCGCACCCGGAGTGTGTGCCTTTGGGGGGGGGGGGGGGTCCTGTCATGTCCAGCCCCGCCCTCCTAGTTTGCTCCCAATGTTTCCCACGGGTGGGGTTGCTAATCAGCCATGCCTGTAGCTCGTTGTTAATCAGTCACAGGTGCCCCTATTTCATTCCTATGTGTTCGTGTATAAGAGTTCCGAAGTCCTGTGCTTCCTTGTCAGGTCGTTGTTGTTGATGTGTTGTGGCCTGTCTGCATCTGTGCTGTTGCCTCATCTGAATAAAGTCCCCACACGGGGTGATTTCAAGTCAAAGCTTCCTCTCGTCCTGGATTGTTTCCTTCCCGCCTGTGTCATGCCTCGCCGTCAGCTCCGCTGACATGACATTAGTGTTGTTTACCTTCAATATGATTTTGACTTACTTACTTGCAAGTAAATATCTGTAATGTTTGTTAGGACTGAATAAAACATTTTCATGTTTTTGGCCATGCAGAAAGAAAACGGAAAAACCCATTTTTGACATTTTATGAAAAACCCCCAAGATCAATAGTGTAGTTGTGTTACAAATCAGTTTTTGAATCCGTTCTCATATGAGTTGAACTTAATCATAGCCTCTGGAAAATAGGACTCACTATCATCTGATAAACCAACTGAATTGCATCGTGACGGCACATTTTTGAACCACTTTTGCACTTTGGCTAGTGGGACTGCAAATATTTAGTGCGAATTGTAACTTTTGCTTCTGTGGTTTTCTGAACCAGTTGTACACAGAGACATGATGGCAATTTTTCAATATAATCTCTAAAAGAAATAATATAATTGGCACTCTTCGTTATATGCTTAGCAGATATAGGTATTATAAATAAATATAAATATATATAGACCCATATCACATACGGTATTTGAAATTGCTTTTTCATTTCTCTAAATCCATTTTTGGTACTATGTATGAATAACCACACACACACACACACACACACACACACACACATATATACGCATAAATAAACGTTAAGAAATGCTATTGGAAGCATCTTATTTCTTTGGCTTGGATTGAACTACAATTAACGGTCTAATTTTAACGTTTTCATCGTGCTGTAGTTTGCCTAGATTTCTTTAAAATGATGACACACTTTCCTGCACAATTTCTAGTGCATCGATATTTTCTTGGGTTTGGTGTTCCCATTACATCACAGGCTCATCTCCCTCCCTCGGGTTTTTAACTAGTGCTGTTGACAAGGTTTTCCTTCATTATTCAGGAAAGAAGACATGTATTGTGCGAAAATGGAAAATGAATATTTATTCAGAAATTCTTTCATTATTGCGTTTTAATTGTTTCAAATTCATTCAAATGGACGCTTTGATTTTTTTTTCTAGAGAACTGGTTTAATAAAACTATACGTGCTTTGGTTAACTGCGATTTTACTTTTGAATAATATCAGTTGTAATGTATAGTGATGCGCTTGATTTCGACGCCGTGCTCCTGGAATTGAATGTGAACAGAAATGAAAAGTGACGGGCTGAGTCTGTTGATCGGCTGTGCCAAATGATAAAATCATTCTGTCATGACGCTGAACAAAATACCTTTATGAAACTCTGTTACAAGGCGCCGGACGTACGAGTTGTAGAGGGGGTCTGCGGATTTCCTCCCGGTGACAGGAGTGCTCCCGGCCGTCATGCCACCTAATGCTACCAACCAGACCATCCAAGAGTCCCGCATTGACCACAATTTCCCAGCTCTGATCAGTGGGATACTGCTGATAATTCTTATAATTTGCGGCAATTTACTAGTATGCATTAGTGTATACACAGAAAAAGCTTTAAAAACAACTACAAACTACTTTATAGTCAGTTTAGCAGTTGCCGATTTGCTGTTGGCAGTACTGGTTTTGCCGTTGTATGTGTACGCTGAGGTAAGTCACTATAAAGCTCTTTTTATAACCACTAAGCTATAAGTGACATGAGTCGAAATCGATCTTACGCACTGGAAATATAAGCCATTACAGTCTACAGTTATGCGTATTAGATGTATATTTTGTAATCTATCATTTTGTATGTTCTGATTCTCAGAATCTCGTGCGTTTTGCGTATTATTTTACTAAAGAATGTCATTTCCATGTCTCGTGTATTTTAGATGTAATTTTACATTTCTTATGCCACACAAGTATGCGTCAATTAAAAACTATCTTCACCATGTCGTTATAGGGTGATTACGTTTGCTTTGCTTCGTACAAATTGCTATTTATTTTAAAAGTATTATATATAGGCTACTCAGGCATGATGATATCCAATTAATTTTTTTTCCAATATCCACTAATCAACTACGATGCGTTTTAAAATTATATTATTATGATTATGATTTGTTATGGTCTTGTTATAATTACGTTTTGTTATATGTCGACAGTGCTAACTATTTTACCTGAAATGGTTTAATACGAATCTATTCCCTGTGTACGGCTTACGGTTTTGTTTGCATCTTAATACCGCACAATTGCAGCAATGCACCCTGTTTGTTTGTTAAATATATGTAACATACAACAGGACATTTGTCTCCGAAATAGCCCTAAACTGCTTTCAGAAGGATGCGTTTAGCTCCTCAAAGTATCAAGCTTCTGGTTTCTGAAGTTTGTAACTTATTAACTTAACATTAATGAGTGTAAACGTCTTGCTAAGAGTAGTTCTGGAGTATATTTGCCTAGTGCAAATCTTTAAGTTGTTTCTCTTGTTCAGCCACCTTGTAACGAGATCCGTCTTCTGAGAATTGATAGTACCTTGTACCAAGTGTAATGGTGAATCTTTTTTCAAAAGCACCAAGAATAAGATAATATGTAATATCTACCCTTTTAATGGACTATTACTGACTACGAAAGCATTAACAAATATAGATAAAAACATACACACAACCATGCTGACAGATACACGTCACCAAAGCCATACCTTTATACACATATTATGTTGTTGAAACATATTACTGCATATCTGCCTGGAGTTCTAGGACTCAAGCTTTAAGATGAACATTAAAATTCTCTCCAGTTCCTCGGTGGCGTGTGGACCCTGAGCATGATCTTCTGCGATGGTCTGATGACCATGGACGTGATGTTGTGCACAGCTTCCATATTCAACTTGTGTGCAATCAGCATTGACAGGTATCTTACTCATTTTCAGCTTCGCGGACTCAGTAAGCAATACTGCTAATTGACGTTACATGTGTACTGGCAGATAATTTACATGCAAAAGGTATCCACAGGGTTTTTCTGCACGAAACTCTCTTCTGGCAGGTTTATTGCGGTGTCTGTTCCTCTGAACTACAACCGGAAGCATATAGACCAAAGACAAGCTGTCCTTCTTGCCGGCACCTGGATACTAGCCTTAGCGGTGGCATCCCCTGTCCTCTTCGGGATCAACAACGTCCCTCACAGGGATCCCTCTGAGTGCAAGCTGGAAGACGATAATTACGTGGTCTACTCCTCCGTGTGCTCCTTCTTCATCCCATGCCCCATCATGCTGTTGCTCTACTGCGGAATGTTCCGGGGCCTGCGGCGGTGGGAGGAGACCCGCAAGGCCAAGCTGCGGAGCAGCGTCCAGATGTGTCGCAAGCTGCAGCAGGCCACCCCGTTGGCTTCGGTTCCTCCTGCCAGAGAGAAGCTGGAGAAACTGGAGAACTATCCCCCTCCAGACTGCCTTGTCCCCCCAGAGTACAGTGAGAGCCCTGTCCACACATTGGCCTACCAGGACATGATGTACAGGACGTCCTCTAGACAGAGGAGAGCCAAGATTAATGGCAGGGAACGCAAGGCCATGAAGGTTCTTCCCGTTGTCGTGGGTAAGTGGCAGCCGGACGTCCATTAGCTGAGCTGTGGACAGCTGTGTCTCCATTGCAGCAAATGCAGTGTGTGCGTGTCAGCAGCAATATTACTGCAATTGACATTTTAATATTGGTAGCTTTGGAGTGTACAGTTTTATTCTGTCATTTTTGAAAATTTGCTAACAAACAAGTTTTGTACCTATACTAGATGCTGGAGACCATTATTCAACAAGGTCATGGGCGAGTTTGTGTCCCAGCTTAGACAGGTCTGTGCATAACTCAGCAAACAGTCCAAGGCACAGGTCAGCTCATACATCACTTCCTCACATTGCCCCATTCAAAGCGAAGACCACTCTTATCTTTTATTACCTTTCAAATTGTACCTTCTCTCTATTTTAAACAGCAGAGAGAAAAGTGGGAACTTGAATTCGGTCCAGTGTTGAAGGAATGATTTGCCTGTCAGATAAATGTATGTCACGGTTGCACAGTATTGCCCTGCAAGAGACTTTTCCAAACAGTGCGGTGAAATGAAACCGCAAGAGTGGCGCGGAAGCCCAGCGTCCGGATCGCACATGATCCAATATTTATCATTCAGTACCATCATCCTGTGAGGAAAATGGAACAACACTTCAAATCTCAAGATGTTTTCATCCAGAAAGGAATTCAGACTTCAAAACAAAGAGTGTTTTAGGCTGATTCCATAAAATGGACGTGTCTGCAAAGCCTTTAAGTGTAATCCATTTCCAGCTTCCTTCTAAGGGTAGACTAACCCCATTAATGGGATTTGTTCTGAAAAAATAAAAGAACTGGTGAAGTCCCCCATTAACAGAAAAAAACAGTCATTCAGTAATTGATACTGAATAGAGCTTGATAACAAATACAATCTTGTGAAAAAGAAAGTACACTCAAGTTTAAGGTTTTACATATCAGGACATAATAAAAATCATCTGGTCCTTAGCAGCTCTTACAATTAGGTGAATACAACCTCAGATGAGCAACAGCACATGACATATTACACAGTGTCATTATTTATTTAACAAAAACTAAGCCAAAATGCAGAAGCAGTATGTGAAAAATTAAGTACACCCTTACTGCTGCCATAGGGATTATAAGGGTAAGTAGCAGCCAGGTGCTGCTAATCAAATGCACTTGATTAAATGATTATCAGCAGGTGTGACCACCTCTATAAAGGCAGATGTTCTGGCAGTTTGCAGGTCTGGAGCATTCTGGAGCATGTTAATAATGCCAAGGAGGAAAGGATTCAGCAATGATCTTAGAGAAGCACTTGTTGCTGTCCATCAATCTGGGAAGGGTTATAAGGCCATTTCCAAAGAATTTGAAGTCCATCATTCTACAGTGAGAAAGATTATTCACAAGTGGAAAACATTCAAGATAGTTTCCAGTCTTCTCAGAAGTGGACATCCCAGCAAATTCACCCCAAAGTCAGACTGAGCAATGCTCAGAGAAATTGCAAAAAACCCAAGAGCTACATCTCAGACTCTATGAGCCTCAGTTAGCATGTTAAATGTTAAAGTTCATGATGGTACAATTAGAAAAAGACTGAACAAGTATGGCCTGTTTGGAAGGGTTGCCTGGAGAAATCCCCTTCTGTCTGAAAAGAACATGGCAGCACGGCTTATGTTTGTAAAGTTACATCTGAACAAACTACAAGACTTCTGGGACAATGTCCTTTGGACAGACGAGATCCAAAGTGGAGATGTTTGGCCATAATGCACAGCGCCACGTTTGGCGAAAATCAAACACAGCATATCGGCACAAACACCTCATACCAACTGTCAAGCACAGTGAGAGAGGTCACTCCCATGTCATCCACAGCTGGCAAAATGTTACACTTGTCCAGCACACCATCTGCCACATGTGACGAGTGAATATATACACATTTGTTTGGAATTTGGAGGGGGGATGAATGGGCTTGTTTTGCAGCCACAGGACCTGGGCACTTTGCAGTCATTGAGTTGACCATGAACTCCCCTGTATACCAAAGTATTGTAAAGTCAAATGTGAGGCCATCTGTCCGACAGCTAAGTCTTTGCCTAAATTGGGTCATGGAACAGGCCAATGATCCCAAGGACACCAGCAAAGCTACAACAGAATGGCTGAAAAAGAAAAGAATCAAGGTGTTGTAATGGCCCAGTCAGAGTCCAGACCTCAACCCGACTGAAATGCTGTGGCGGGACCTTAAGAGAGCTGTGCATACGAGCTCTGAAATGAATGTTCACAAACCTCAATGAACAGAAGCAATGTTTTAAAAAAGTAGGCCAAAAGTCATCCACAATGATGTGGGAGACTGATAAAGTCATACAGAAAATGATTACTTCAAGTTATTGCTGCTGAAGGTGGTTCTACAAGCTATTGAATCATGGGGTGTACTTAGTTTTACACACATGGCTTCTCCATTTTGGTGAAAATTTTGTTAAATAAGTAATGAGACCGTGGAATCTGTTGTGTGTCATTTTACATGTCAGGTTAGATATAATTTTAGAACCTGCTAAGGACCAGATGATTTTTTATGATGTCCTCATATGTAAAACCATAGAACTGAAAGAGTGTGTATGTTCTTTTTCATATAACTGTAAATTAACTGCCTTGAAACCTACAAGAGGCATTCATTTCATGCAAAGGAATAATAACTACACAATACAATGAAACATTAAAGCAAAAAAGCTATACTTTTTGAAATATTGTATTATACCAAATTGACACGGATTATAATTAGTTACCAAAATACAAAATATATCATACCATTGTGTGTCCGGCTGTTCAAATTGTATAATTCGGACCAACCATCTGTCTATCTTAGATGAAAACTTTTTTAAGTATCCAAATCCTGGAAAAGACAAGGCACAAGGCGCAATACACTGTGGACAGCATATGATATTAAAGGGACTCTATTCTGCTCATTTTCACGGATCATAATTTTATTTTTGGTGTCTGCTAGAGTACATTGACTTGCTTCAGTGTTCCAAAAGCACATTAGTTTTCTCATACTGTACTTCTGTATTCACTCTGTCTGAAACACTGTTAGAGCATTAAGCCCCACCCCCAATGAACCCTGTGTACTCTAATTGGTCAGCTTGCCCCACTGGCCACTACATATTCCACCCCTGCCTTGCAGTCTGCAGACAGATCCTTGCAGGTAGGCAGCCAATGAGGATTGTGTTGCGAGGTGACCTCACCATGTCATGAAAGTAAGGGCTGGAATTGCAGCGAGGCATTTCAAGCAAAAGTGTTTAAATGATTTTATCCATGGTATTTATAAATCTAAACAAACAGAAGGAAAATTCAACAAGCCAGGCTGAGGAGAGGATTTTGTCTCATGGATAGTTGGTTTAAGGGAACACTGTTATTGTTCTGGACTGTGGGAGGCATCACTGTACAAACAGAGTTTCTGCTGAAACCTCCATCCATATTCTAACCAGTTATCCTGATCAGGGCCGTGGGGGAGCCTGGAGCCTATTTCAGGCAGCATAGGACACACGGCTGGGGCTCACCCTGGATGGGATGCCAGTACATCACAGGGCACACACATGCACACGCATGCACACACACGACTGTTCATTGTAAGAGACACCAGTTAGTATTTGGACTATGTATGGAAACCCTTATGACATATGAGAATATGCAAACTTGCGAATAAAGAGCAGAGGTAGGATGCAGAGCCTCCCCTGGAGGTGTGAGCCTCTGTGCTGCCCTTTCACTGCAGTAGTCACCCATCATTATGTATCATTCCATCTGTGATGTGCCTGATGTCAGCACATTTTTGTAACCTCAGCAAGGCCAAATCAGCTTTAAGGCACAAACTTTTAAAAACTTCATATTTCAGTTGTTTCCGAATACAGTGATCCCTCGCTTTATCGCGCTCTTCACTGTATGGCGGATTTTATATGCAAGCATATCTAAATATATATCGCGGATTTTTCGCTGGTTCGCGGATTTCT
>JAAGVU020000008.1:25047515-25071286 GCA_011763525.2 Mormyrus iriodes | reverse complement strand
TCACCTCCCTTGACTTAAACTCCACACACCTAGAGATGTAACCCAACATCCTATTGGCCTTTTTTATTGCTTCCCCAAACTGGCGAGAGTGGGACATGGAAGCATCAACATACACACCAATATCTCTCTCGTAATCAGCTACCTTTATTTCAGTGGAACCCATAAAATATCTGTACTTAACATTACTGCTCCCTGCATGGATTACCACACAATAAAAATCTCTTACAGTGAAGGTACTTAGAAATAGCATAGCACCACAGGTCTAGCTTTATTACCTGGAGAGCTTATCAAACATGTTAACCAGCTTCATGGCCTCAAATTCCTTCTGCTCCTCCGTCATTCCATCCATGGGGTTGGGCTGGTTGTCCTCCACACGTCCCGTTACTGGGTTAATACTGACAGAGAACAACACTGTGAGCAAATAGGGGCAACACTGAGGGCACATTGCAGGTGGACCCCATATTCAAAATGAAGACTCTCAGTCTGACACTCTGTGTCATTCATGTCATCTTCGTCATCCATCCATCCATCCATCCATCCATCCATCCATCCATCTATGGCATTCTCTCCCTGGTGTGTGAGCTTCTTCTGGGTACTGTGGTTACCTTCACAGACTTGCATTTAGGCTAACTGGTGTCTGTAAACAGCTCACAGTTGTGTGTACGTGCCCTACAAAATGCTGGCATCCCACCCCGGGTACATGCCAGCCTTGTGCACTGCCCTGCCTAGGACAGTCTCCAATCCTCCCCCCACAATACAGAGCAGTTAGTTTTTAGTAAAACACAGATACAGGCCCTTGCCAGTGGCCCTAAACGCGTGTGTTCACACAGACTCACTGAGGTTTTGCCTCCCTGTACTCCTCTGTGTCGCTGTCCTCGTCCTCTGAGTAATGGCCCGGATCCCTGGCTCCCTGCATCAGGCCGCGGGCAGCCAGCAGGCCGGCTGCATTCCCATACCCTGTGTACTTGATGAATCGGGACACTGCGGAGGTTAATGACAGTCACGGTGTGCGTCTGGGCGTGGCTGCCTATGTAGGGCCATGGAGGCCTGCTCACCGCTCTCCTTGCAGAGCACGAAGAGAAGCTCCGCAGAACAGTGCTTCACATCCGTGTCGATGTGGGTCATCAGGCGCACCAGCTTGTTCCGCAAGGCATTCCCCACCTCGGGCCGGTTCTTCACGTCGCGCAGAGGGGGTAGGATCTGTTCTTACACGAACCCAAACACACACACATGCACACAGACACAGATGTTTATATTCATATCTTTATGGGGACTATCCATTCACTTCTCCGGGAAAAACCCTAATCTAATCAATAACAACCTTAACCCCTACCCAGCCCTAACCTTAACCATAAATAACCAAACAAAATAATAGACTTTTGGCATTTTTTAGTTTTTTGATTGCAGTCAGAGATTTTTATAAAACCATTGTGGGGACCAAAAAAATAGTCCATCATCAAAATAAGTTTCATCACATTGTGGGGACATTTAGTCCCCATAATATAATACATATGTAACACACACAAACACAACAGGATTGGCCACACATCCCCCCACTGCAGGGACAGCAGACAGGTGCAGTGATCCCCACCCTGGTCCGCAGGAATTTCCTGGTCTCCCTGTGCACGCGGGCACTCTCAGTCAGCAGGTTCAGGCAGGGCAGCAGAGTCTCCTTTAGCTTGGTGCCCTATCAGACAGAGGAAAAGTGCCAGCACTGCTCATTGAGACCCCAGTGACACCTAGAGGCACCTGGGCTTCCTGTATACGAATATAGTCAAAGGCTGCCCAAATGTCCAGTTAGGAATGTTTGTTTGTTTGAAGTGATCCTATAATGAAGAACCTCCTGATTTTTGAATGAGGATTAAGGACAACAGTAATGTGCCAGACAGATTTCTGGTTATGTGCAGGTATTTAATTCTTTATTTTTAAACATAATGATAAGAAAATAATAAATAATTTTTAAAGAACATTTTAAAAGCACAAAATATATTCCAAACATATTCAGGTCAAAACCATACAATAAACCTGACGGTTAACAAGTACACGTGACGTACCAGGAAGATCATACTTTAACCTCCTAACCAGCAGCTCACCCTGTCTAATCTCCTCTCCATGAACTGCAGCAATATGTTGACCGAGTCCATGTTGACGCCCAGGTACTCGATGGAGCCCTGCTGTACCTTGGGAAGGAGCAGCACGTCTAGGCACATCAGAGGCAGGTTCCCCAGCAGATTCACCGTATGGCTACGGTAAACACACATGGCAAACAGGGCCTGAGGACTCACGGGCGCGCTAACCCCTGGGCAGCCCGAGCACACGCTGCTGGCCGACTCCTGACCTGTGGAACTCCTCCGTACGGTCCTCTCCATCAGCCACAGTCATCAAACACTGCCTCAGGACGGCCACCAAGTGCCTATAAACAGCTGCCTCCTCCTACAGCATCCGAAATGAAGAAACGGAAAGCAGACAGGTAAGGGACGATGACTCCATTCTTACCACTGTGCCACACTGGGTGTTTCTCAGTATGAGGACTGGACCGTACTTGTGTTCTCATGTACCCGTTTTATGTCATTTTCCTTTGCTGAAGACCAGTTCCAATACCAAGAACACAAGTACAGAGGATGGCAAAAATCCCTGGATGTTGGTCTTGCTCCGCCCCAAATATCAAGGATACACTGATTGCATCCTCGCCAAATGAGACCAATTTCATGATTCATTACACCCCAAGTTCGTTCTTGGGAGACAAATTAGCAAGACCGGTCTTGCCAAGAGCACAAGTACAATCTTATTGAGAAATGCCCAGTGTGTGTGGTCTTGGACACAGAGGCTTCTCTCCCATCATCTCACCTCATCCACCTTACGGCGACTCGTGCCAAGCGTGATGTTGAAGAGGATCTTGAGGATCTCCATAGCACACTCCGTCTCCTCGCGGCTGAGGGGAGGCTCGCCAGCGGCACCTGGAGCATCATGCCGCACCACCTCAAAGGTGCCCAGCCAACGCAGGCCCAGGGTGGCATCCAGCACGCTGGTGAGGAGGCTGACGCCCCGCAGCTCCTGGGCTAGCTGGTCGCGGACGTCCATGCACAGTGCAGTGAGCAGGAAGGTGAGGCGAAGGTCGAAGAAGCGCACCGCAGGACTCCACTCCCGCGCACGGCACTGCTTTAGCCGCTCGGCCAGGCCGGTCACCAGCCGGAGGTGTGCAGCTGCGTCCCGGGCCTCCTCGCTGGTGAACACCACGTTACACAGGCACTTGAGGGCCTCCACGGTCACGTCTGGGTCGGGCATCTCCGGAGTGGTGCCGTCGACTTCGCGTGCCAGGCCTGCGTACCGGCTCAGCGTCCACATGGCCTTGCGTGTACAGAAAGGGACCAGGCTGCCCTTATCTCGTGACAGGATGCGGATGGTCTCCAGGCAGGCCAGCTGGCAAGACGGCTGCAGCTCTCTGTTCAGGAATCCCATCGCCAGCTCGCCCAGCCGCTGAAGGGACAAGCGAAGGCTTTGCACCAAAATGACACTGCCTCCCGGGCTGTCCTACAACGGACTGCAGATGGGGGACACTTTGCATTTTCATGAGGTTTTCACAAGACCTCTCACTAGACCAAGGGTTTTTAACTAGGGCTCCACAGAACAGTTCTGTAAGACTTGACTCTATCCCCCATCCCACGATCTGTTCATAGTTATATTAAAATCATGGAAATTGGTTCATACCTCTCTCTCCTCCTGCTCCTTCATGTTAAACGTGAAACACTGGCCTTTCTATAAACAAAGAACAGAACAGAACAAACAAAGTAATGCGATATTAAGCCATTTAGTTTCAATATCCAGTAATAAGAGGCTCACTCAGTCAGACGAAAGGAGGACTTTTACATTTCTTGATGCTGGTGTTATATTGACTGGACCATTTCTGGAAACCCTAGCTATTGGTGCTGGGTTGGGGGAATAAAAGATTAATTTAGAGAATATTTGACGAATGGGGAATAAAAAACTTCATCACAAGTGATAAGAGCGATTAGCGCTTAAAATTCGAAAGTTTGACGCTTAAAACAGCGCCCCCATTCATCAGTTATAGGCGGTGCGAGCGGCCTCTAGAAATCTACTACCTTTATAAGAACTACGCAATCTGAGGAAGCAAAATACCGACGCTAACCATTTTAATGCTGCTAACTGCAGATGCGCCGCAACCGCCTATAACAAGGAGAGAAGTAGCGCTGATAGAAGCGCCGCAGTACGTACTAATAGGAGCGCACGTCACACTCCCCAAATACAAAAAACACATACAGAAATATTAACGGCGTGGATTGCAAACTAGCTTACTTATAAAATGGTTGTGGTTTATAGGGATGGTATCTGGATAGAGTTTGGGGTCTCGCGATAATAATGTCTTATTCGGATTAATCATGTACCATCCATATACATCATCATGTTTCCCTAGTAGTCGCTGAGAACCTCGAAATATTACGGAACACAAAATAAATACTGCTTCCTTATTTCACTCGAAAATATAATTGCATCTATATTTCACTGCTAGTTTTCTCTTTTAACCACTCACTAACGACTGATTTTTAAAAATATATTATAAACTTACCTCTTTATTAAATGACTGCAGTGCCATCAAGGCGGCATCTTGATCGCCAGTTTCCATCTTTTCTATTACAATACTTAGATCCATGTTTCTACCGCAGGAAGATCGCCTACAGTGCCAAAAATAAACTAGACCGTACAATACGGTATAACTGTATGTGTCGTTTTGACTCTTCGCTTTCACGCCCTAAAGCTGATGGATATTAACCACGAGCATGCAGGAGAGGATCTTGGGAGATGCAGTTTTAAAAAGTAGATTTCTGCCGAGAACATATTTCCCAATATTCGCACTGCGTTATGCACAGTTAAACAGTTCAATAAATCCTTGATACGAGACAGCTGGCGTATGACAAGCAATATGACGCAGCACGGCATCATTCATTTTCGTTAATGTATTAACACGAGCACCCCGTACAAATAAAGGGGACAAGCATACCAGTTAACACCTAATTATACTGTAGATTGCAATCCCAAACACATAACCCATATGATCGAATAATTTTGATATGAAGCACTCTTCTAGCTCAAATAATTAAGAATAATTCCTCTATCCCCCAGTAGGATTCATAAGTATTATATTTGTTTATCAAACCATCAGCCATTTACAAAAATAGAGGGTCTGTGAGATTGCCTACCAAAGGCAGTGCTTTGAAAACTGAAAGGGACAGTAGGAAAAGGGGATAAGGGATCATGTGGTGGATACAGCTGGTATTGAAGAGTTTGCCATAGAGAAAATAAAAAATAAAATAATTCACTGAAGCAAGCAGCAGTCCCTAAAATAAGGACATCCCTATAATTTACAATGCCTCAAAAATTCAGCTGGTATAATACACTTTTTTAATTTTAGAAAAACATTAAGGACAAGAAATTGATATTGGATATTATTGACTAAGAGCTCAAACTCATTAGCTATATGCATCTGGTAACTAGTGCCTGAAGTTCATCACCTTCCATGGCTCATTTAGTAACATCAAATCAATGATTATTCAATAATAAATTTAACTATACTATCTTATTCATGTTTGTGAAAAAAAAACACTTTAAATGAATATTTCCCTAACAAATCAGTTTAATATAAAGACAGTTCAAGTTAAGATTTTACATTAAAATATGAAGGTAGATCTTGTTTTGACCAATGGGGAAATTAAATGCACTATTTCAATTAAAGAGACTAATATTCCAATTGGTATAATTATGCTTTAGTTTCTATATAGATTTAAAAATTTTATAAAACACTTTCATACAATAAATTTTAACTACAACATTACTGTGAAAACTGAGTGGCAGATATCAGGCAGTTCATTTAATAACTGTATATAAAATGAAAAGGGAAAAAAAAAGTTCTCATCCATTACAGCATGTTCATCTTCATACATATGAGAGTTCCTGTACAACAGCATTTAAAACCTAGTATGAATATTGCTGGTCCTCAACTGATGAATTTTGTGCAGTGTTGGCTCCAACTCCTGCAGAGCCCACTAGGAAAGGTACAAGCACAGCAGGGGGGTGGGTCCACCACCATCAAGCCGGACCATTCACTGGTTCCGGCAACTGAACTTGCTTGTCCGTTCTAGAAGGGAATGACAAACATGCATGAATGAAATGTAAAATGAGCTTGTTTAGACACGAGTATCAGGTGATCCATCAGCAGGTAGTCAGCTTCAGCTCAGGGGTCTTCTGTTTGGCCTGAATACTAATGTGAACAAATACTGGCATCCTCAGTTAGAATTTCTGACTTTTGAGAATTTCAGAGAAGAGAAAAAAAAAAAAAATTCCACAAGCTACATCATAGATGCATCAAATTCTAATATGATATGGCAATGAAGGAAGTCATCTGGATTCAGTTAAAATGACACTTCATTAAGGGAGGAAAGCTTTTTCCTTTATGGATGGATATTTACCACCAATCCGTAAATGCTACAGATTGAGATATACTTGGCTTCTCCTATTGCTGTGTCTTTCTGAAGGGGCCCCTTGACAGCTGCATTTGGAGATTTTACTTTCCCCTCAAAGGGGGCTGACACTAGTAAGCAGTGAACGTGACAAGATTAAGACCGTGAAATAAGGAACTTCAGTCAGAGCATCAGGTGTTAAAATCTCTCTCTCTCACACACTCACACACACACACACACACACAAGTTACCATAAACAGGGTCCTCACCTATGCTTCTCACTGTTGCTGGCTGGTGGGCTTGATGCAGTTCTCACCAACACAGGATCCTCAGTGTCAGCACATTTTGTGGATTGGTCTCCAGAGGTAGGTACCTTCTCCTCACTAAAAGTGACATTGCCAGTTAAGTTTAAAAAACACAAAAAACAGCAGAGCCACTTTCAATGGCACATTACACAGACCCAAAACGGAACAGTGCCATGCAGAATGGAAGTCCAGGTCCACAGTGCAATGAAAAAACCGATGCATGTTGACAGAAACCTCCAATTTCCATAAACATTTAGCACATTTGGGGAACAAAAGATTACATCCAAGGAGGACTGCCATTATCGCTTGTTATATCCAATTAAAAGACAATAGCTCACTTATTCCTACTTTACATCTAGTTTCCTAATTAGGTTGTAATAAACTATACTGAATTCAAATAAACTTGTTGCTCAATTCATGTACAGAAAAGGTCCAGTGTTGTTCATTAACTGCACATGACAATTTTTTATAATTTAAATTTTACAAAATCTCTCATAATATTTCTTTAATATCACAAAATTGTTTTTCAGAATTTATGTACTGTGTACTAGATTTTTACACAACATTTACTTTGTTTACACTGTGTGTACTCTTTGTGCCTTGTCCGTTTGGCACTATACGTATAGTTGTCTGTGCTCTGCGTCCTTGATGCAGTACGCACCAGAATTCCACCCAGAATCAATAAAGTGAATCTTAAAATTTTAAAATGTACAAATGGAATTTCTTCCTGGCCAGTTATGACTTTTCTATAGGGAATCAAATCAAACCATTTGACACAAAGTTTCTTTTAATGGATTTGCCCTTTTGTAATTCATATTCTCAGTGTACAGTCATTGAAGCTGCGAAGCCATGTCCTTATGGAGAGACACCTTAGTCAGTGGAGCCTTTAGAGAAACCCAAAGCTGCTAGCTGGTGGTTAACCCTTAGATCCAGCAGACATCCGATGACACTGAAATTCATGCATCCAGCTTAACATGCAGATTAAAATATGAAGATGGCAAGATCAGGTTGGAAGTAGTCAAGTGGCTTATGAAAAAACGTGGTGTGTGTCTGACAAGTCCTAAATCAGCTGTACATACCAAAAGGATTTCAACACTCTGAAGCCATTAGCAGTGAGAAAGAGAGGGGGTCGATGTAAGTAAAGAACAGGCTTCTAAAGATGCATGCTAAATACTGGTCTCGCCCTCAACCCAGTATGTTTCAGTTTAACTGAATCTGCAAACCCGAAAACTTGATTTGAAGGAAACCAAGTTTTCAAATCCAAAACATAAAATCACTACCAATGGAAGTGGGACCATCACTGCCTGATTTAACTCAATGCAAATAAGGTAAAAAGTGAACAAAGCAGTAAAAATCAACGACTGGCCAAAGTTTATAGCCCCATTTTTCCCACCTGTAGATTTCACAGTCCAGCTCATTACTAATGTTGAAAGGCATTATTCAAATTCAATGGTCAGTCAGTTATTACCTAAAAATATACTGGTTTTCCAAGAGTGCACAACCATGTCAGAGGTTGCAGGATTTAATATACTAGGCACAGCTCCACCAGTCAGCAAGTACATTTCACACAGCTGAGGTATGATTAAATAACATTTCCCTAATGATAGGTTTGGTTTTACCATCTGTATCATGTTTCAAAGTTGCTCTACATATGTAAAACAGCTCGTGTCACAACCCGATTCCAATATTTGAGACCAGTTTTAGAATAAAACTGATTTTTAAAAGGGTACAACTTATGAAACTGCATAAGAGATCAGTTTTAACTCTATACATTATTGTTCCACAAAAAAAAGATTTTGGTCTCTGGTGTTATTTGGACGCTTAAATTACATTTTAAGTATTTAAGTAGTTCTTGTATTAAACTGCTTCTTTAGATCAAGTCAGAGGAAGGATCACAAGAAATGAAAAGGTCCATATTTGCTCATTATATTTAATAAAATTCATTGATAATTTTGTTTCTCAAGCATTACATAACACCAGTGACGTGTAGAAGTTATGCATTATAGGGATAATAAATTTACAAAATAATCCAGCGTCTCTCATTGAGTTTTATAGAGTTACACAAAACCCTAACCTTACCCCCCCCCACCCCACAGGGCAGCCATTAAAAGAATCTTCCATTTGAAATCAGAATGTCACCAATGTTACAGAATGTCACTAGTCTTACACCACATTAGACACCAATAACTAATATCACAAATGATCAGAACAATTAGCAAGCTAATTAATATGGGAATTAAATCTTTTAAAATATTTTTTCTATTTTGTAAAGTAAAATCTCTTGTCCTGTCACTGGTGTTACAGTTCAGTTACATAGATGTCTGTTCTCTGATGAAATGCTGCCTGTATTAAAAGTCTTACTTGAACTATGATTAAACAGACAATGAGATCATTTGAAAAAACAAATTTAACAAAAATGAAACAGTGACAAACCAACCATAACTTAGCATTTTACATTAAAATATCAAAATATTTGGAATTCAGCTCTTAATTTTGCATGTACGACAATAGGACATGTTAACAGACATTAAGGTGGTTCACTTTTGACATTAATGAAACTGATTGCTCAAAAATGTATCCACCTCCATTCCCTCACCACATGGCAAATGACCCATATAAGAAAAAAAAAAATTTATACAAAGTAAGGCACTTAGACTGAAACACAAGGTTTTGGTGTAACCAATAAGAAGAACTGGCTGTTTGTTTAAGCTCACCTTTTGAAAACTGCAGTCTCGGTTTTGGCATCTACAGTAAGGCTGACTGTCTCCTTCATGGAGCCATTGGTGACAGTCTCAGTGACGCGACCAGTGGTCAGCTCCTCGTCCACCTTCTCTCCAACCAGTACAGCAGGTTGGGACTCCTGAGCAGGCCACTGCTCAACTCCTGCTACAGAAAGGTTTGTGTTATTCCACAGCAACCAAGGGCAATGCCTGACATCTGCCGTTCTCTTTTTGGCCCTATAGTATCACTGTCACCTTCAGACTGAGCTGCAAAGCCAACAGTTAGGGGATCCACCACTTCCGAGCTCGTCTCCATAGCCACCGGGGAGCTGCTTCTTGGAGGATCTTTGGGACTAAAGCAAAATGATGACAAATACCTGTTTTAGCATACTGACCAAATCCTTACCATGAATGCCCCAACGCCATTCTACCCATTCATCCCAATCAAACATTAAAGGTCTAAAATCAACACTGACGACATATGTCGAGACATGAAATTTTTAATGGAACGCCTTCTTAAGGAATTTTATGTATGACATTTATCCTAAAAGAGCTACCATAACGGCTTAATCAGAGACCTGACAGATCCAGAGAAGTTGGAGAAGTCTGCCCATCCTGCCTCCTTCCCTTGGGATAAGTTTTCCAAGCTCCACCCCACTGATTTTGGCACTACAGTTTGCGAAGCATCCACAGCTGTGGGAGGCCCTGTTCCTGTGGAGCTTCCCATCTCCATGGGAATGTCAAAGCTGGTGGCCCATGCTGGTATTACAAGACATAATCCAGGTAATAAATTAAAAACTATGGCCCAATCAAAATAGGTGTATTTGGCCAGCCACAAATATCTGCTTGACCAGCAACAGTATGGAAACAGAGGAAATGTCCCACACCCCTAGGTTCAACATCTTCATGTTAAGGTTCTATTTAATAATAGATTTAACTGGTGATTAAATAGATATTTTAATTATCCTCACCAGAGTTAACTTCCATTCTGTCATCAGAGTTCGTGTTGCTGGGATCAAAAGGGTCACGTTTACCATCTTCCTCTTCAGAATCCGTGCTCTCTTCACTGTCTGTACTGCCAGAACTTCTGAGGAATAGAGTCAAATGCACTTTAAAAAAATCCTTTTCAAAGGCCAAATTTGGAACTGGGATTCAGCAATGAATGTTCACCTGGGGCGCCTCTGTGTTTCTGGTGCAAAAGTGGCATCTTTATCATCCCAAATGTCATCCTCATCAGAGCCAGTGTCTTCACATTGTTGGATCTTTTCCTTACAGAATGCCTCAAAGAGGGCAATATTTGCCTATAGGACACACACACATATTATATTCAGCCTTCACCTAGGGCACTTGTGCCATTTTTCCATCATGTCAAATGAAAAAGCCAAACCAAACTGGATTCGTACGTTTTTTCCCCCATCACAACCAGAAAGTGACCAGGGCATTGACTATTAGGTTGTGACATGTAGACTTAAGGGCAAGACTGTCAATAGATACTGAAAAGCATTCATTTTTAAGGCAAATCTCTGGTCCTGACTATATGAGGCAAAGGCAAAACCTGCAATAACGGTCATAACTATCAAAGTAATGGGGAGAAATGGTTTCACAAAGCCTCCAGGAATGGCGACAATGAAACCCCACTTGCCCGAGTAACCAGTTCAGCCCCACTGTTAAAATGCATCCTCTTTATTCCAGGGAAACACATGGACCATGAAAAATTGCCTATGCCATGTATATGTGCCAAGTAATAATTAAGCAGGGTAAGAACAAAACAGCACTTACACTTTCATTTGTATTCAAAGAAAAATTGATGTCAGATATTCTGTCAAAGGCAATACTGTAATGTTAAAGAAAACAAAAGTAAGTACCCCAAAATAGTCAAACAATTTCATATAAACAACTACTAAAATCTTACATACAAGGAGTGCACTTACATAGGACATGGGAGGAAGACCCGCTGGCCATAAAGCAAGGACCACACTAGGCCAAACTAGGTACTAAATGAGCAGTTTTTAAAAACCTAGGCAGCCTTTGGTCAGCAGAAAACCAACTAAAGTGCACAGAAACCAAAGCAAGGGTAACAGAGTAGTTCACATAATACTCCCTTCTTTGGAGTACTGAAAGGCAATCCCAACACACACCACATAAGGTCAATAGCAGCATATGAAAGAACAGCCCTGCTGCCCATTCATTATGCGTAGATGATGTACTGGTTTAGTAAGGCCCATTGTCATTTAAAGCTGATCAGTTTTCAACAAATCAATGAATGGTAGATTTATTATAGCCACCCTAGGTTTAGTAAGGTTAGATGCTTGCTCTGACTACAGCAGGTTGTTAGTGAACAGCATGCATGTCAAATACTCACTCCGCAACATCATCCTGCTCAGCGGACCCCTCGTCATTGAAGCCAAACTGCTCAATAAAATTGGACGTCATTTGTTGCATCTGATAATCAGAGAAGGCCTGGCAGACCAGGACCAATGATAATGATATAGTCTTGACACTACAAATCAAACCATTATGCTCTGCATTGACAAACACGTACATGTATAGCATATTACATATTAGTATTAATAACTTTGCAGTTACTAATATTAAAAAAAAAAAAAAAAAAAAAAAAAAAAAATCAAGATTGACGCAAATTTGCTTGTATACAATGTTTAAACGAATCTGAAACAAATAGAACATCATGATTAATAATGAGATTATTTTTTTCCCACCCATCCAGGTACTGACTTACTTGTTGTAAGGCAGAATCCTGACGAAATCCAGTGCTTTTAAAGTCTACCTCATCATCACTGGATGGATGAATGTGTGTATTTACCTGGATGCGACACATAAGTACATCATTAGGTAATGCGTATCCTTTTCTCCACTTTTAAGTACTTCAGTGCAGGCAGACATGAGGTCCGAAAAGACTTACTAAATCTACAGTGTTCTTCTTGTTAATGTCTGCTAGCTGCCCAGAAATAAATGCATCCCATGCATCTCGGACATCCTCAGGGAGCTCTGGAAATACAAGGACACATTTCTTAAAAGTGATCTGCCATCTACCTATAGCACTTTGAGTACTGCCATTCACCTGAAATAAGCTGCTGTATTAGCATGCTGTTGGGTCCCTTGTCACTGTTGTGCACCACAGAATTGGCTATCCGGGTCAGATGGCCCATGTATCCTCGGCGCCTTCCACCCTCGGCCCTGGGACACAAAATACAGTCACTCAGCCTCTTAAATCCTGAGACTCACATATTGATTTAAAACGGCATACAAAGAACAATAGACTGAGTCCCCCACAAAACACATTAGTAATATCACATTTTCAAAAGAAATTACTTCTAGGGACAATAATCACTATGGTTTCCAATGTCAATCCAGTCTATACAAATATCAATATAAAGTCAATATCAATATACATCCTGAAAGGTACACTTACATTATACAGGCAACAGTCATTTATGTTCATGTTATTTTTCTAAGAACTTTTAGCTGCAGTGGAGCTAAACAATCTACCTAGTTACACTGCCACTGATAACAGCAGTACGTAACACAGCAGTGAATTTATGAAGAGTCAGGTGCCAAAGGCCCTAGTGCTTTATGCATCGGACTTTTACAGACAAGCAGAATTTTTAGTTCCAAGTCACTACAGATAATTTCACATGCACAAAGCAGCAGGTCTAAAACCAAATTTGAGATTAGCTTTGCGACTTCACTGATGGCATTAACTACAGATGCTCTGATCAAAATCGCCAGGCAGATTTTAAAATCAGCAGATTTTCAGGCTTATTTACTCGATCGGCAGCCTTTAAATTTGACCAATATCAAATAATGATTTTGCAGATGACGTACAATTAGGGATGCCTCAATCCATCAGGCACCGATCATTATCTGCCGATATTCATTCTAAATCGAAGGTGTCTAAGAAGGCCGATCAGAAGGTCCAAATCAGGTGACAAAATATATGAGACACCTCCATGTGTGGCAGAAGCTTGCTAAAAAGGCAGTTCTACAAAGTGTCCGAAAGACAATCTCTATATGCTGTGTGTGTGAAGCAGAACTCCCTCAAAGCTGAACACAACAAATGGAAGCAAAGTTACACTTTAAATGGAATGGTTGAAATACTTGGAATTTGACATCTAACAAATACATCTCAATATTTGCAGAATCAGTCCAGGGAGACTTTACATGACAAAAGGACCTTAACCAAAATTTGAAGTAGGACACTCAATTACCAGCAACAAGCAAGCAACCATTAATGAGCATGCCAAAGTTATATATGGACAGGCTATCCCCTGTCTTGGGATGTGCAAAAGTCAAATTCATGAATGGATGGATGAACAGACACTTCCTAGTTATCAGAAACACCCCAACCTTCTTTGAAGGAGCAGATAAAATAAACATGCTAGGCATAACTAATTAGACCTATCATTTGACAGCTGAAAGGCTGCTTAAGTTACATCAATTCCATTATAGATCTTAAGTTATTTCTTTATAATGGGGCAGCATGAGGCTCAGTGGGCTAAGCTGTGACCGGAAGGTCGCTGGTTCAAGCCCAGCCTCGGCACCTCTGTGAGCCCTTGAGCAAGGTCCTTAACCCTCAGCTCCCTGGGCACTGCTACAAGTGGCTGCCCTTCACGACCACCTTGCTGGTCACCTACACAGAGCAAGATGGGGGAGGCAAAAAAAAAAAAAAACCTCACAGGGATAAATAAAAAGTATTTAAAAAAAAAAAAAAAAAAAGTACTTACTGCTCCTTCTCATTGGAGACCCAGGCATCAAGTATTCTCTGAAGTAACTGGCACTTCTGAAACAGCTGGAGAGTAGGGAGCAGATTCAGCATACAGGCATTACAAAGGCAACACTTCAGCAGTATAAAACTGCTCTGCAAAGACATGAGACTCACATGCTTGACAAGATGGTTCTCCCTGACAGGCTCGGAGTCACCGTCTCCAATGATAATGGGACTTGCACTTTCAGTTGGAGGTAAGGCCAGAATCATTGCTATGCAGATTTCAACTTGTATGTGCAAAAAGTTATTCCATATGTATCTGAAGTACATATCCTGAAGAGGCAGAAATGAACAGAAAAAGGTCACAGTGAGCAGGATCAAAACTGATTACCTTTGACAGCGAAGAAACAGCCAGTGGCATGAGGCACCATTAAAAAGTGGCCAAACTTATTAAAACTGAGGGAAGGTCAAGGGTTTAAAACCTTACTCACAAGTATGACACCAACAGTATTGAGGTCTATAAGCTCAAGGTTGATCATATGTGCGTTTGTCTGAAGAAGGCTGGCAACCAGACGGACTACATGTAGACGTGCATTGCCAACTGGGGGATCCAACACTCCCCATGTAGTTTTCAAGACATTTTTCTAGAAATGAAAATACAAAAACTAAATCATTACAACTACAATCAATAGTGCACTCCTCCATAATAATTCATTAAAAGAACACAGTCAGCAGTAAGATACCAAAAGGACCCTGAGAACTGGAACAAAGATATAAACAGTTATGGGCTGATACCTCTGGGGGCTCAAGCAGCAGTTGGTGGAAGTCCTTCAGCCTTGGTTTGACAGCCTCTAGCACAGTCGGACTGACTGAGAACGACGGGTGGGTCATACCAGGAGGGCAGCTCTCTAAGTGGCCTTCAAAACTTAAATATACAGTTGCAGTTAGTGGGGAGGACAACTGCAGGCCAAAAACTAAGCCTTCTATTTTTAAGTACTTACGCAGGCTTTCGGGTTTCAAACAGAGTCAACAGTATCTGTATAACACTAACTATAGCAGAGTCATTTCTTTCTTTGTCAAAGTTGTTGGACAGTAATTGTTCCACTGTCTCCTGTCTGCAAAACAGGGGGGTATAAATCATACATCACATCTTGAATTTTTTTATACTTGTTTTCAAATACAAATTGGTTTTTAATGTATCCATTTAGAGCTTGTAGGCTAGTGCCTAAAATGGTTATTAAAAACAAATACAAAATAAAACGTACTTTTCCAGTGTGACCAATAGGGGGTCTGACTCTGAGCCACCCTGAACTTGGAACATCTGGTCTCTGCTTAGACGGATTATTTCACATAGCGACTGGGATGCATTAGAGTGTTTCTTGAACAAGAAGAGACCAATCATTAAAAACAGAGACAGACCGCAAAATAACCCAAACTTGCAGCCAGATACCTCACAGGGAAACATACCAGGTAGAAGGAAAGATATCACCACATTGATACAGATTAACACTTTACACACACACACACACACACACACACACACACACACACACACACACACACACACACACACACACACACACACACACACTTCCCATGAAAACACTTTAGACCCCCTGCAGCCTTTAGATATTAAGGACAATATCAATTCAGCCACTTGGAAAACGTAAAAAATAATACTCACATCCTCATCTACAGATGGCTGTACCATGTCAACAAGGCGCTGGATAACTTTCTCCTCATTCAGCCACTAGAAAAATGAAACAAGTTGAAAAACCACAGAGTAATTCACCTTATTCCAAATCACACCAAAATCAGATCTTATCACACCATGTCAATGATCTACTGTATTTTGCCCAAGCTTTACAATCACACACACACACACACACACACACACACACAAAAATCATGGGAAATGTTGGTATAAAATTACCTGGAATTACTAACAAAAGGCACAAGTTGCTACTTTTCTGGCAGTAAACTTATTGAGACACATGCACTCACATTTAAGACATCTTGCCTAAGCTGCTGTGGTTCAACAAAGGTCAACATCCTGAGCAGCAAGTCCATGATGGCTGAGGTCCCTATATGCTTTATCATTAGGTCCACAAAGTCGTCCCTCTTACGAAGAAACTCCACAATCTGAGGGAAGAGAATTTTAATATGCATCAAACTCAGACAAAATATATTGCAAATAAAATTGGGCTTGAGCCTTTATCACACTTACCTGATCCGGCTTCCTGCTAATAAGAATGCTCAGCACCTTGCTGAAAAAACTTGCCAGCAGAGGGTTGAGAGGCGGATCGTGCTGCAGAAAGCCGTAAAGCTTCGTAAGCAAGCTTTCGTCCTCACCCAGTCTGTCGTTGATTTGGCTCACATCCGAGGTGAGGAGTTCACAGGATATGTTGGGGTACCTGAACAAGTTGAAACCATATCATTAACTAAAACAGCAGATTAATAGCTCAGGATGTATGCACACTTTTGTACTGCTGCTGAATACATTACGATGACCTTTAGACAAGGCCATCCATTCAATAAGTAAACTGAGCAACAGTCACACTTCATAGAAACAACAAGGAGTTGCTGTTTAACAGTAAATCAAATGAAAGCATAAAGCAGGCACACGACAGTCTCAAACAGGAGGACATAACTACTCACTTGTACTTAAGCTTCTCGTCTACGTCATCACTGGGCTCCTGGGTGACATAGCAAACCAGGTCTTCCATGCTCTGCGGCCGCACCAGGAAATCAATCAGTTTGCGGTTTTGGGCCTTGCACTCCTGCAGGACATCTTCCTCATCCATCAGCTCTGTCAGGGTTACGTTCTCCTTCTCCAACAAGGTGTCGATGTGGGACGTTGTGTGCAGGTCAAACTTCCAGAACATGTTGCTCTTACTGCCAAGGATCAGAGAGCATACGCGGTGAAATGGCACGCAAGTGTGAGAGCAGGTACCAGCAGGTAAGCCTGAAAACACTTTACTTCTCATAGAAATCAATTTTTTTTCCGTATAGTCTAATATTTTACTCTTTTTGCCAACCTATGCCTTGGTTTTTGAAAGAATAACATGTTCAAATGATCCATTGAAATGCTAGAAAAAGAACTGCATTTCTCAGCTAAAATAAGTAATTTTACCATAGGAAAAAAAACGACAACCAAAATAAAGCTTGCAATGTTTTAAAGAGTGTAGTGAAATCCCACGATCAGCAGCAGAAAGCCACCATGAAAATGAAAGTGGCATTGCTACCCAAATATCAGAGGGGAACCCAGCTCAAAAACCGAGAAAAGTAAACTGTGTCTTTATTTAGTAACAAAATAGTCATCCCTTCACATTCAAGAGGGTTTAGGGCAAAAGATCCAGGCAAACATGAAAATTTGCAGATAATACTTGGGACCATTAAATTAATGGCACTGAAAAGCTTAAATCACTGAGAGAAACATGAGATTCCACAGTTACAAAGACAGCTAAAACATGAGTGAGGCTGTTTGCCAAGAAAGAAGCATGGTGTACCCAAGCCAACATATTTAGATTCCAGTTTTTTGTTCTTAAAAACTTTTAATATTAAGAATATAGTATGCATTCACAGTAATACATTATATTAATATTCCACAACACTAATTTTATATATGACTTTGTGCAATTAAAATCATTTTCAGTATTTATTCTTGGCTTTAGAAGTCGTCTGCGAGTTTCTACGATCTTCCAGCAAGCTCCAAAAATATTCTCATTCAATCATTCATGACCATCTCATGGATAAATCGAAGCCGTGGATATTAAATTATCTAATTTGGAGAGGTAAATGTAAAATTTAACCAGGGCCAATTTCCAATTTTTCCAGCTGATACCTACTGGGAGATAGGCTGGGTAAAAAGCTTTACACAGTCACAGCCACAGATCTGGATCAATTTCACCTAATTTCATTTTAATCTATGAAAAATAACCTTTGTTTTGGTCAATCTAATTAGCTATATACTGGGATCAATAGTGATTTAGCAATCAACAATTTACCACATACCTGGTTAGAACAGCAATCTAATGGTCAGATTATTCAAAAATAAAATAATGTTTGTTCTCGTTGGAAGTGCTTGCCCATTACAGGCACTCCAAGCAGCAGCAACAGGAGAAAGCTTTGGAAACCGGATGCATGCAACAGAAGATACCTCAGCCTCTACCAATCAATGTTCCCCTGTAGCAAGAAAGAAAAAAAAAAAAAAAAAAAAAAAAAAGGTGAACAGGAAGATTTCACACAGGAAGTAAAAAATACAACTGTACATTCTCCATTTTCTTATAAGTCTGAAATTTAAAATGCCTGAACTTGATGTGCATTTATTTATAATAAATATTATATAATAAATTATATTATATAAATTACATACTCCAACCTCCTCATGGTTTCCTTTACTGTAAACAACAGAACTACTCACACCCACTCATCCAAAACAGAGCAGCCTAAAAAAAGCTATTAAGCATCAGTGAAGGTTTTTTTATTTTTTGCTTAAATGTCTACCACAGCAACACTTTTTTTCCCCCCAAGATCCTCAGAAAACTTTATAGCCATAAAGCTGTTAACTAATACTGACCGAATGAACATTTTCCCTGTTAAAATGAATCTCAAACTCAGAGGGGAGGGGGGGGGGGAATATCACGATGGGGACCTGGTGACACCCTGAATGGGCACAGGAACAATTTCATTGTTTTCAAAAAACGACAGCTGACAGTGACAGAGCTAACCCAATCTATCATATCCGGAAAGGACTACTACACATGCAGTTTGAAATAAAGCAATATAGTGTTTGATTACATTCACTTCCATTTGAATCCTTATTATAGCCTATTCTAGTTCGGATTTTTTATCAACCATTATAGCTCTCTCTGGCATGCTAGATGCTTCTAAATGGCAGATATTCTGCTACCAATCACTGAAGCCATTTTTAAATACAAATTGCTACCCAGCTACAATTTACTATGCAATGTTTATTTTTCCTGAAGAATGTGCAAGTAGCTCTGGTTAAAGTTTACAGAGAAGCCAGATTCAGTCCTGATCAAGCAATACTTTAATCTGCTTTCTCCTGACTTGCTTATCAATAGGTTGACTTCAGTATGTGAACTTGAAGCAACCAGTTGGACTCCAAGCTGCCAGCACTTTACCCCTTTACTGGTCTTTAAAGACCGCTAGCTCATAAATCTGGAAGGGAAAAAGCACACACTACTGGCCCATGTCTCCGTGTTAAGAAAACACCTGCTGTCTCAAACTATAAACCTACATAGCAGGGCTGGGCGATAAATCAATACACTGTAAAAATTTTATGCATTTTCAACCATATAGGATGAGACACTACCATTTGTATGGATACTTTTATTGTACATAAAAATGTAGTGCACCATTAAAGATTTTTCATGATTTCTGTCCTGGCTGTAAACAACGCGACAGCTTCGGTTGTGACACTGCATAGAATCCCAGAATTCACAGCTGAAATCAAACCGTTAAGTTAGTGTCTCATGGGGAAGCTGATGGAGGGAAAAGGAGAGGAAACTTATTTGGTTCATTTTATTTTAAAACAAAATCGCCGAACAACTCACAGGTAAAAAAAAAAAAAAAAAAAGCAATTTGTCTGTTGGTGGACATTGTGGAATAAAACACTTTTCTTGTAGCTGCTTTACTTGACCCATGCAACACACATAGACATTAACTATTTTTGTCATTTTCACACTGCTATAAGGAAAGTGTCTCTATTGAACAGTTGCAGTTGTATTTTTTTGCAAACAGGGACAGAAACCCTGCGTCTGCATTTTGTTTTGACTGCACTGTTTTAATAAGTGTTTGTGACATCTCACAAGCAGCTCTGACGTAGAACTGTACATTTAGCCCATTTCATAGAAAACGCCAAGATTTTATACATCATATATAATAAATTTAATTTATTCTGAAGCGCTATTCATCCTAAAAATACCAGGATACGGTTTTTGTTTCATATTGCCCAGCCTTACCACAGCCTGTGCTCATATCTTTAAAAATCCATGATATTCATATCACAATGATCACAGACTTCCAATCGTCAACTCAACTGAAGGCTTATCCCAAGACTGCTTTCACATACTTCATATAAGCCGATTTTATTACAATGCTGCCTGCTCTATTCAGAGTAGCTCTAATACAGTTCTTCGTCACAAAGGGCGGTCACAAATTTTCCATCTATTCAATGAGTGAGATTCATACTAGGCAAAAGAAAATGGGATCATTTAAGAACATCTAAGAACAATCCTGTAAGGTAACCTACATTAACATCGAATACACACTTGCTGACAGTGAGTATTCTTGCATATGAAGCTGTGAAGTACACATTTGCGTGTATCCAATAGTCAAACAGTGTAAACCCCAAGCAGTCTCAAATGCGGCACTATTTTTTCTGCAAAGGCCTCCAGGTTTATTTGAATATTAGATATAATTGCAAATTAATTTAATTCAAGCAACACTACCAAACTAACCAGCATTCATCTGGTACAGTCTCTGTAGCTACTAAACAGTAACCAACTCGCAAAGCGGTTTGTAGAACATCGAGATCACTTCCCTTTCATTAATGAATACCACATACTTTTAAAGAAACTGCAGGTGGCTAAAACTCCTGATGTGATCGCTAAAACGACCTGCTGCTCCAACTCGCATTTCTGGAACTTGATTCAAACTTTATTTTAGCTGTAGATAGTCAGCCAAACAGTAAGAACAACATCAACGTTTATTTTAGCTATCCTGCTAGCAAAGCTATCGCCGAAAGTAAAAGGTAGGCATGACACCGTGACATTGCTAATTCGTTACCATATGAACACCAACTAACGTGTTAATTATAGCACGACAATATTACAACTAGTTATTAATCGTATGTGGAAATGGGATCGTTTCTAAAACTACATCCTGTAAGACAAGTGAAACTAAGCGTGTGTCCTAATAAATACAGCAAATCAAATATTACGACCAAATGCTATACAAAACGGTTGAAAATACATTTAAAATATCACAAATAAAATAAGTACAGTGACCCACAACATAGTTAACTAAGGTGTGTGTTGCCGGTAAACGATTATATATAAATGCATTGTGTTTTTCCTTTTTAATATTCCTTAAGTGGTTAAACTAGGTTAATAGCGTTCCGCGTCACACAAAAAAAGCAGCACATAACAATGAACACAGTAAAACCGTTCAGGAAAGTGGTCAGTAAATGATATAGTCAACCAAACAACTCGGACTGCGAAGCTCAATCCCACTTTGTCAGGTTAGCTTACTAGCTACTCCTGTGGCCGGCACAGAGAACTGCAGCGACTAGCTAGCGGGTAAGTACGTACCAAAAAGAAAGGCAAGGTGACGCTTCCCCGGCAGGTAAGCTGACCAGGCTTCTGATACAACTACTGCGGACATGAACTTCGGGGAAAGCAGCAACCTGACAGGGAAAACAAACAATCTACAGCAGACTCTGCCAGGCGGGAAAAGCTTGACCATCGGAGGGCACTTTTCAAGATGGCGGATCAATCAACTTTAAAAAAGCCCTTCCCCCACAGAGCTGCAAGCCCAGTCATTCAGACGAATTGCAGCCTGTCCATTGGCCAAAAGAAACGCCAATCAACCCGAAACCCCACTGCTGTGGATCTGTCATTTGACCACCGTTCGCACATTCAATATAAATCCCGGCTTGGCCTCTACTTAACAGTAACAGTATTTTGAGTGTGACTACCTGCGGAATTAGTTGCTCCTTGCAAACTATGCACTTAGATTGCCATTTACAGTGGTACCTTGGAAGACGAACTTAATTCGTTCCAGAAGGCTGGTCGAGTTGCGATTTGGTCAACGTCCAAGTCGAATTTCCCCATAAGAAATAATGTAAACTAATTTTATCCAGACCCCCAAATGAATGCCTATTTAAACCCATCTACCTACCTAACTAATGACAAAAAGCATTAACAGTCAATATAAAACTAATATAGGCATCCTCCGATTAACGTCCATTCGAGTTAATGGCCGTGGCCTAAAAAATATAATTAAAACTGTTTTAATGCCGTATGGAGGTAGCAGCTGCCGTTTTTTAAAACGCGTGGACAGGCGGCAGGTAGCGCTGTCAGCCAACAAAGACGCTGTACTGTACACACTGCCTAACATATAATGTTACAGAACTGTAATGAACTCCACAATTTACGTATTGTTACGGATTTTTGTGTTAATTCGATCAACGTACAGATCATTTAACGTTCTGTTTTACAGAAGGTACTGCGGACGTTAAATATGAAAAAAGCACACATACAAAAGCAATAAACATGAAAATAATGTCAATTTATGAGCACTTTACCTGTATCGCGGTGAGTCGATGGCATACTGGCAGTGGCAGGTGCAGATGAGGGATGGAGGGGTTATTGTTTGGCAGGGGAGACGCGTCTCAATCCATACAGGTTTTAGCAGCTCTGTTTTGTTTTGTCGTGTTCCGAGTTTTCTCGCCGACCCGTCCGAGGTCCGCATGGGCAGAGCGGAGCGCATCTCGGCCCATAACGAGGTTTATCGGGAACGGCCGAGTTCACAGATGCCGGTCGAGGTGCAAGTCGACAGAAAGTCGACAGACCCATCCGGCGTCCGAGTCGGTCGAGTTAAGAGGCGTTCGAGTTGCGAGGTTTACTGTTATAAAGGCTTTCCGCCAGAGTAAGCCGGCCCTTTTTCGAACAAAGAATTCGGCTTATTGCTCAGTATAGTTAGTATGCTTTTCACTGGCCAAAACGGGGCATAGCTGTGCGTAGCTTTCATTGTAATATGTCACCTTGTCGCTAACCCGTCAGGCAGCGTCAGTGCAGAAGTAACAGCGTGATCCGGTTGGCTTTGGACTGGCAGCTTGGTTTCGCCTGTTAGTTTAGGGTTAGGTTAGGGTCTGCCTTTGGACAGCAGGACGCCACTGCGAGATGCGCTTCTCAGAGGCGCACCGGCAGTCTGCAGTGTGTCAAAGCCGCCGGGACTTTTGAGTAAGGAAAACTGCAATAATACAGTACTAGCGGTTATATATATAGCACACAATATAAAGTGTGTGTATGCAGAGATGGATAGTTCAGATCCTGAAAGCAAGAGTCCAGACCAAGATTTTGTTTCAACTAACCAGTCGAGTGCTCTGTGAATGTGACTCTTCATGCTCAACTGTTTGGTTGAAACAAAATCTTAGTCTGGACTTTTACTTTCTGGACCTGAATCATCCACCTCTGTGTGTGTTTGTGTGTGTGCGTCCACCTCGGTGCTGAGTTGATTTGTGTTTAAGGGTGCGTTTCGGCCGAAGTTGCCTCATCGTCAGTAACACCCGGGGAGAATTTCGAGTGTTACGCTGTTAAAACTCCCCTTAGCTATAATGACAGGCGTCGCTATGTATAGGTAGTAAGCTGACTGGCGTATATAGCTTGTTACTATTCTGTCTGGTATATTGTGCATGACCCCACTGGCTAATGATTGTTGGAGTATCCATCCATCCATTTTCCAGAACCGCTTATTCCATTTCGGGTCGCGGGGGATCCGGAGCCTATCCCGGAGACTGCGG
>JAAGVU020000008.1:25037014-25047415 GCA_011763525.2 Mormyrus iriodes | reverse complement strand
ACACACATGGAACCCGGGCACAGACACGAACCCCGATCCCAGAGGTGTGAGGCAACAGTGCTAACCACTGCACCACCATGCCGCCCCTTGTTGGAGTATTATAGATTAAATTACATGTCTACGTGAAATCGACTGGTGAACTATAAGCAAATCAGTGCATTAGACTTATTGTGAATTAATACGGATGCCTTTTCAAGTATAGCGACTAGGTCTTTTCCTGTAATGTACATTTTGCAGCCTTCATTTATGAGCCAGAACTAGGTCTTACGTTTGGTGTGTCTTTAGTGTCACCGTAGGCAAATCTATATTCATACTTATTTATGTTCTACGTCAACAGTGCAGTCGTGACCTGAAAATTCTTTAATAAATACGAGTAAATATACTAAATGAACGGGACTATACGGACACAAAGTTTAAGCCCAAGTTTTCTGCTTGTGTCAATGAGTATGGTTGATATCCATCTGTAATATTAGCCCTGCTGTGATTTTGCTCCTTATGGGTGGAGGATCGACCTGACAGTGCATCTGAGAATTGCGGACTCACTGCAGCACACTACAGCCGAGTGAGCAAGAATCTTGAAATTGTATGCAGATTCATATTCAAACCATTTATAAAAGAACCAGAAAATATGAAGCTAAAAAACTGCAGTGCATCCAGTTTTGCATTTAAAATACAAAGGAAGCAATAAATCCATATGTTTATACCACTTAATGTACAAGGCCATAGCGAAGCCTGGAGATTTTCCCAGGGCACAAGGCAGAGGGTGCAGGTGTTATGATCGCGGGTCCGACGGCGAGGAATGACGCAGGAACGTTTAAGACCAGTGCTTACGGGGAAGCAGACAGGGCACAGCACACTACGTCACACCATCAATGACCCGACACTGAAGCGCAGGACTGGGGAGCTCTTATACAGAGGCACATAAGGGAAGGAACGAGGGGCACCTGTGACTGATTAACAAAGGGGCAGGAACACAAGGTAATCACAACGGGCAACAGGCGTGGCTGATTAGCAACCCCGCCTGCGGGAAACACAATAAATACACTGGTAGGGCGGGGCTGGACGTGACAGCAGGTCTGTCGTTGGGTACATGATCACACTGTGGGCAGGGTTAATGACATCACTTCCTCTAATTGCATGCAAACTCCAGAGACATAAAGTGAAGGTAGGATGCAAATGCCCAGTCCTGGAAATGTCAGGCAGGAGTGCTACCCCCTAAACCACTATACTGCCCAAAATTGTTATGTAAAGCAATATTTGGAATATTTAACAACAATGACAATTAACACTAGCTTTAAATGTTGGGGTATATAAATTTAAATAGCACAACGCTTCATATGACTTTGATCCTTTTTTGCGTTTTAGCATTTTGTAACAATGTAGTACAGAGCATAATCTATTCATCTAACCATCTTCCATAACTTCTTATTCAGAACACGGGGTCACAGTGACCCTACAGTCTATTCCAGGATGCATAGGGTACAAGGCAGGTAACATCATGGACTGGTCTAATGTAGGGCATACAAAGGTTAATATTGTACATAAATGATAGATTGTTCCACTGTATCCTGCTGGTGAAATTCTGCCTGTTAAGTATAAAAATTGATGAGGTGTGGCCATTATGCATTCTAGAGGGTTAATGGGTCTAAGAGCACCCTAAAATTTCATGACGGGGAACATCACAGTTGATCTTTTACAAATATTGGGTCTTCGCACAGAAAATTTGTAATTACACCATGTCTCCATTGGAGGGCAGCAAATGGTAATAAGAATACAGTTATTTGTATCGACGGATTTCTTCCTCATGAAAAGAACCATGATTTGAAAAATCTAAATAAAAATGCCCCGCGATCATTACTAAGAGGTTAGAATATGGATTCATGGGTAACTCAAAATGTCTGCTGGTAGTAAATCGCAATAAATAACCTATATAATCAATATGCTGCTAGTTGAGGTCCTAAGATGATGCTTATGCTTTTTGTGTCACTTCAACCCGAATTACTTTAGCTAGCAATAGTATAAAATTGAAAAGTGCTTCAGCTATGATAGTATAAGGTTCAATATAAATATTCCTTTTGTTTCTCTAGAGCAACAAGGGTCCCACTGGCATCCCAGCTATTGTAAACCCACAGCCTTGTGCTGCCTGGGATAGGTTCCAGGCCCCCCCACAATCCTGACGAGGATAAGCGTTTGGATAATGGATGGATGAATGGTCACATCCTTCCTCTCCAGTCATCTGGCCTGCTTCCTCTAGGGCACTCAGTTACTCCCTAGCCAGATATCTGTCCCAACGCGGGCAGCTGATGAAAGCAGGCTGCTCCACTACCGCTAAGGTCCAAGTCATAATTCCAGGTTGAACCATGACAGGGACTCTGAGAAGGTTCCATAAGTCACCCCCGAGTAAGCAAAGATCTCATGCATCCTTGGTCTTTACATTTTATACCTCTTGCCCCTTTGAGGTCACGTTTAACATTGCATGTTAAAAATTTATATGGAAAATCAAAAATATATTTAAAACATATACATTTCCACAGGTAACACAAGTGGACAGATGAAAGAATCCCAACCCTTCAGGAAAACAACACTCATTCAATGCCCAGAAACAGTGCCACCTCCCATCTCTGGAAGAAAAATTGTCTTGCTGTTTTACTTAGTATGTGGCTGGACCCTGGCAAGCAGAAGTTTCCATACCAAGAGGCAAAAAGAAGTCTCATAAATCACCACTTCTCTGCCAGCAGGCCAGGACACCTGCGTGAACAGAAGCTTGGACCAGCCCAAATCACTCCTCAGGAGGTTGAAATTTATCATCAGCTGTACTTCAGAAATCAGAAAAAATGGTCTCTTTGACATGTAAAATACGAACATTTGCTCACACATCATGTGTTCATTAAAATATAATTTTTATTATATAAAAACTGCTATCGTACAAAAATGATCACAGGGTTAGACTTTACAAAGCAGGTGTACATAAAATACAAGGCACCAAAGCTGGTTCTTGAAAGAAGCGTGTGTCTGCAGCCGGTGTTAGCTATGTGCCTAGACGGAACAGCCAGGGCGTTGACCCAATCAGCCTGTGCAACCGGTGGCCTGTCGCCAAATTCCAAAGCGGGAGCCAGATCTGTGGCAGGGCCCTATATTAACTGAACTGGCAACACAGATGTTATCATCGTCAACCTCAAGGCTAGCACTGTTGTTAAGAGTATCGTCAATGGCGCAAGTTAGTACCACAGAATTCTTTACAAATCATACGCCATTTCTAGGAAAAAGGACCAATATGACATGTTCAGCTACTAAATGACACATTTATGGTTCCTCTGCCTTTTTTAAGGCAGATATCCTGCTGCCAGACTTAAGACACCGGCCGTGTTTTCCAACATATAGAATAAGCGTTTCTGTTTTGCGAATAAGTGCTTTAGCTCTACTCACAGAGCGCTTTAAACATGCTCAGACTGCAAACTACACCATACACAACACATCACATATCTTATTGGGTGCTTCGGTAACTTTACATATATCAAATTTAAACAACTGTTTTGTACCACATCTGTGAGATGAGTATTTGGACCCAATCCCATTTCACACTACATATCTTCAATGATCAGTTAGGGGATGAGGACTGAACACAATAAAATTGTTCCATATTGGTGTGAGGCGACTGAGCCACCATACACTAATATTTGCTTTAAAAAGTTTCATATTCAAGAAATCAATCTTTTTTGGACATTCAGAAGCAGTCAGTCATTTTCAGGTCAAGTTTTCTGTGACATTGCTGCAAAGTGCAAAATGTAATTTAACCTTCTACCAGGGGTCAGGAACAACCATTCTTGGATAAACACAAGAGCACCTAAGCTGTTTGCTGCTCTTCCCAAGGATGTTTTTAAAAGGTTGATACTCTACAACACATGCTCCATTCCATGCATTTGTGAACTGAAATCAATATCTATGAATGATACAACATAATTCCATGCTGTGGAAGGTTACATATTGGCTTTAAGCCCATGCCCCAAAAAATGGCATTTACAACTCACTCCATGTAGATTTTGTCCCTTTTACAAAAATGCATGTATATTCATTCATACTGATCTGTACACATTGAAAGAAAAATCATTGAAGCAACAAGCAGAATTAATACATTACATTTAAACAATACAAACACTTGTTGTGGTTCTATTGACATATTAATCTGTTGATTTATCATATTTTATAAAATGTGTACAATGTACAGTAGCAGCAAAACGATTAGAAAAATGGAATCAAACAGTCAGATTGTGAATATTTAATATTCACAGATAAGGATAAATGGTAACACTTTACTTGAGGCACAAATAATGTAGTAGTGCACGCTTACTTAATATATATATTAACCAGACACAAAGTGTTACTTATGTACAGATCCCATGTTTGTTCATTAATCAGTCATAACGTTTCATGTATTTCATGCAGTTACTCTATTTGTTCATGATCTGTACTTGAGTAGTAACTAAGTTTCTATGTTATTTGTGCCCCCTCAAATAAAGTGTTACCAAAGAAACTCCACACTCGATACATCCTGTTACTTCTGTTCAAACTGGTTTGGGCAGGTGTAGCATTATGAGTTGGCTGCTCATAGCAGGTTTCATTTAGAAAGCTTGCCACAAATCAGTGGTTACAGCAATTAACTACATACTAGTGTAGTTCACTACATATTAATGTAGCTCCACATAGCCCAGAGTTCTTAAACTCATTTCTTAGTAACAGATTTAACCATAATAGTCACCAAGTAGTATGTTTTAAAAAGCAGGGCCTACAGTTTGAAATCACAGACAATGATATCATGTATTCAAAAAAACAAATAATAAAAAATCATATACATTACAGCTGTACAAACATTTCTTTTGTCCTGAATTTCACAAATGTTTATCCCTCCCATCCCCATAGAAAGATTACAGAGATTCCATTACTGGAAACTAATAAAATAGAATGATCTTATTTGTTCATATTTAAAGGTATTTACAAATGTGCCGTTTCCCAGGGTCACGAGGAGTCAGTGCAGGGTGACGGGGGCGGGGGACTCAAATGGAAGTAGCTGTGCCCAGTGGAGGGGGAGGGGGGGCAGCTCTCCTCTGCAGACAGGTACTGGCTGCGAGGGGTCGGGGGTGGCGGGTATGGGTCAGAGTCCCAATTCAGGTCTATATAGTATTTGTTGCTTTTCCAGCGGCTGGAGGTGTAGTCACTGTCGCAGACATCAGTGCTGCAAGGGGTGGTAGGGGGCGCCATCTCCCGCATCAGGTAAGGCCTGAGGAGAAAGGGTACCAGGAAAGGGGGGGAGGATGGAAAGACATGACACAGATACCTTCAGACTGGCCAGAAGTGACTAACCAAATAAAATTAATATCTTCTATTCCATCTTTATTTTTCAAGAAAATTATCATTGACAAATGAAGTGTTAGTAGCCAACTATTTAAATACACAAAATCCCTTCTTCTCTCTATTACGGTGGAGACATATTGTTGTAAAGAAAGTATATATCTCCAGGCATTGCAAAGATGGATCCAGTTTCTGACAGTTCCACTTGAGCAGAACTATACTGAAAAACTGGGGGTATATATTTCCCTAAATCCTACAGGCAAACTACGTGGAATATTTCCCACAATCCCACCTTTGGAGCCCAAAACTGGATACAGTGCAAGGGCTGCCAAACTGGAGTCTCATGAGTCCCACTGAAGACTGCAGCTCAAATTTTTCACAATACTTCTTGTGGGGTTTTTACTGAAAACGCGTACTGTTCGGGCCAAATGAAGGAGTGCTAGTGGACAGGATGTACTGTACCTGTACGACCTGGTGGTGGAGGAACTATTGGATGAGTAGAAGACCTCAGCGTTGTACAAGGAACGGTCTGTGGCTGGGGACGGAGGTGGGTTGAGCATCTAAAAAATGAGACATAATAAATTTTGTTAAAACAGCCTTGAGTGAGTGAGTCTGCTGGAGGTGGCAGTAGCTCATGGTTCGGTACCTGGGGGTAAAATGGTGCCTTGGAGCTGGAGCAGCTGCTGGAGGAGGCCCCGGTGATGTGAGTCCTGTCATAGAGTGGCGCGCCACTGTTGCTGCTTCCCATCAGGCTCACGGAGCCTATCATGGACTTCCCACAGGAGATGCCTGTCTCAGCACACAGCAGCAGCTGAAAAACGGCACCACCAGGCTGCCAGGTCCACAGTATGGAATAAAGTGACCAGGGTAGACATCTTACCCGTGAAGTTGCCGTGCTGTGAGCTGACCGGGTCGATGAAGTTCAGGGGCACATGCGGTGTCCCACTGATGTAGTCGTGTGGGAAGGCCCCACCGGGCCCTTTGTACCAGCGGCACACCACACGCTGGCACACAAAGTACATGCCACCCATAAGAAACACAGACAGTATGATGCCGATGACGGGCCACACGGTACTGGAGTCAGCTTGGGTGTCACTAGGCATGGGTTTGAGGATGTCTACAGGGAGGAACCAGACAGGACATTCACACAAGGTGTACATCTACCACAGACTCCAGTCATAAATCCAACACTAAAAGGATAAATGGCACTGAACAGCGCAGAGCTGCGAATGTGCCCAGCAACGTCAGACGAGGCCCGAGCTCACCGCAGAAGAGCTCATCAGAGCCGTCCATGCAGTCAGCGTAAGAGTCACATTGCTGCCTCTTCTCTATGCACTGGCTGTTCCCACAGCGAAACTGGTTTGGTGGGCAGATGACTGCGAGGGGGAAGCGGTCAACACATCAGCACCGGCAGGACCTCTCGAGGCAGCCCACAAGCTCAAAATAACCCTGTCCGTCGCAAAGTAGCACATCAACTAGGAAATGTAAAAAATACACAGACATCTAGAAATGTGTAATATGTGTAAGAAAAAAATGAGTGTACCAAAAGTATGATGAATGTAACTATATGTATTAGGGATGTAAATCATTGGCCCCAAGGCGATTCTATTACGATTATGTGTGGGGTGATTAGGTGCATTGGAAATCTTTAATTTCTACCATGATTTAATTTTGATAACCTAAAATTCAGAATTGTTTAACTACACTGATAAAAAACACAAATGACCACGGGACCTTAATTACACACTACTGATGGAGTACAAAGAATCGATAATATCGCAATATATCTCAATAATAATTATTATTAAACAGGACGAACAAGCCAATGTAAATTGTTAAGAACCACAATGAAAGAACAGAAAAAGACAGACACTCTCTGACTGGCCACTTTCACTTAGGCAAACTAGTGGTGCATTGATGTGGGAATTTTGACCAAAACCGACATCTGTTGCCGATACCAGTAACCATTTAACCTCTGAGACACTTGCAAAGGGTTGCATAAAAAGGGTAGAACTAATGTAATTTTGGCTTGCATTTAAAACATTAACTGCATGTATGATGGACACCTGTGAGGTCAGAGCAGAAGCACCCTTACCATCACAGTCCAGCTCGTCGGAGCTGTCTGTGCAGTCAGCCTCGCCGTTACAGCGCAGCTGGGCCTCGATGCACTGGCCCCGGTCACACTGGAACTGCAAGGCTGTGCAGACTGGGCAGCTCTCCTCGTCACTGTGGTCGTCGCACTCAGCAAAGCCGTCACAGCGCCACGCCATTGGGATGCAGTCGATCTCACCGGCGGCACAGGGGAACTGCTCTGGGGAGCAGGTGGGGGGCTCTGGGGGGGAGGGGCAGGGTTAGGGAGGGGGGCTTTCCGTGTGCATGAAAGATTCAGAAATGGGAGGATTTGCACCGCATGACTAAGGGGCAATTTGGAAATGTTAGCCAAGATCACTTTTATCCTTTATTGGCAGGAATGTACTCGGCCCAGAGTCTCTCAAGCCAGTCAGTCTTCAGGGACCTTCAAACAGCCCATGGTTTTGCTCCCTCCCAGCTCCCAACATACCTGTACCAGGTATTTTGGTTTCTTCATCGTTTGGTCTGGGGGGTCCAAAAGGACTGGCTTGAAAAACTAGGGAAAATCGACGTGATGGCCTACCTCCACAGGTGAGCAGGTTCTGCAGCAGCACCAGATGCATAGGGCAGGAGCATCGCGGTGTGCCGTCTCCCTTAGCTATGCAGATGTGAGAGCAGCCACCATTGTCACGGGAACAGGCATGTGATGCTGCAGGAGATGATATTGGCAAGATATTCATAACATTTTACGCATAACATATAACACTCAAGTTACAAATGAAATTGAAGCCCTGTTGCAAACTGAGAATCACATTTCCAGTACTGTGCTGACATACTGTTGTTTGCAAAATAAGCCTCAATTAGCAAAAGCATGACCATCGTACCAAGCTCTTCAGGGTTCATGTCCTCCACAGCATGTATGCTGGTCAGGTACATCAAGCGGCCCTGGATGCGGGTCCTCTTCTCCCCCGTGACTTTCTCCACGCGCTCGATCATCTGCTGCTGCCTGTCGATCCAGTAGAGGTGCTCACCCAACACCGTCAAGCCCACTGGGTGCAAGATGTTGGCATCCTGCAGCGTTATGCGATTGGCTCCTGCCGGGGGACAGCCAAGGCTGAGCACGCCATGCGAGTGCTATAACCGCCCACCTAACCATTTCAGTATTAATATAGAAAAGGCGCCGTCGGCATGGCAACAATGTATTCACTGGACAGCCCCGTCACCCCCTAACCCTTCTAATCATTACTCCTCCCACACCCCCCCAAGCTCTACAATTTCTAAAAGTACTGAATCGAACAAAATGCAGCCGTTCTTTCACGTGCTGAATAGGACTAGGGCTAGGGCTAAGTGACACTTAAAGTCGCCCACAATAAATTTTGACAAGTGGAAGCTCTGATCTTATACAATGTTACTGGGAAGTTTGAAAAACACTTTCAGATTTACAGTGTTCACAAGATGGCTGCTGTAGCCTCCCTTTCCACCCTCTGCTGCCACCTAGTGCTGCTGCGTCAGTTTGGGGCCAATCTGTCGTAGGGGTATCTGGTGCAGATTTTCATTCAGATAATGTTTTTGTGATGTGATAAGAGCCATCAAAGATCAAATTGAGTAAATGAAGTAATAAGACCAAATAGTGTTATCCTGTTTACAATGGCAAGCGTGTTCCGCTGTGCTTTGTCTCAAAATTTGATTATTTTGAGATCTTCAGATCCACAGAGTTTGAAACAGATCTATCAAATACTTTGTCTTATCGCGTTAATGAGATCAAATGTCTGAAACTGCCTTTTGCTTTGCTATCATTATATGGCGCTGGTTCAATTTTGGGGTGATCTGTCTCAAAGTTTGATCATTTATAGTTCATCACCCAGACAAAGCATGCAGGGAATACATGTAGATTAAGTGTCCCTGTGGGACATTACAGCAGCTTAGGAAATGTCATCCTTTTGCTAATGAATACAACTTTCGTTAAATTTGCGTAAGCATGAATCTACATAAACAACCATTACCCATAAATAAAAACAAACAGCTGCATTAGTAATTAAACGGAAGACTAATCATATTACTACTGGGTTCTCTAGGGGTTCAGTTGTTGGGTGATACCGTGTTAGGCTGTACAAATTAGGGTTATCCAGGGACTGACTCTCCAGTGTTGTGTAATACTGTGTTAGGCTGTACAGTGCTGGGTGATTGTATAAGGCTTTACAGTATTTTGGTTCTCTAGGGGTTGGCTCTCCAGTGTTGGGTAACAGAGTGTTAGGCTGAACAGTGCCGGGTTTTCTAGGGGCTGGATATCCATGTTTGTTTCTAATGAGTTAGGCTGGAGGGGGTTGGGTTTTCCAGATGCTGGATCTTCAGTGATGGGTTCAACTGGGTTTAGCTGTACAGTGTTGGGTAATACTGTGTTAGGCTGTACAGTGTTGGATTCTCATAATTCTGGCTCTCCAGTGTTGGGTTATACCATGTTAAGACTGTACAGTATTGATGTGTCTGTGGGCTGGCTCTCCAGTGTTGGGTAATGCTGTTGTAGGCTGTCAGTGTTGAGTTCTCTAGGGGCTGGATCTCCGTTTTGGGTTCTACCGAGTTAGGCTGGACAGTGTTGGGTTCTCCAGGGGCTGTCTCTCAATCTTTGGGATCTGCTTTTGGCTTGAGACATTAAAATCTTGTTCAGAGCTGAAATATACTCAATGACAAAAAAAAAGCACCCAGAGGGAGTGGCGGAAATGAAAAGAATCTGATGAAAGGTCATGTGACTATCACAATGATTATAATATCAGATCAAACAGACAACGGAATTGGCAGTATGGGCACACTGCTGCTCCCCTGTCAGTAGGGTGTGGCTCCCCCCCAGGCCTGGATACATGCAGCGATATGGTGTGGAAGGGAGTCATACAGCCGTTGTATCCTGTCCTGCGGCAAGTCGGCCCACAGCTGTTGTAACTGGCCCTCGAGATCCTGCAGATCGGCACTGGGTCTGAGTTGACGTCTGAG
>JAAGVU020000008.1:25008264-25032758 GCA_011763525.2 Mormyrus iriodes | reverse complement strand
CGCGAACCAGCGAAAAATCCGCGATATATATTTAGATATGCTTGCATATAAAATCCGCGATACAGTGAAGCCACGAATGTCGAAGCGCGATATAGCGAGGGATCACTGTATTTGTGGTATCAGAACGGTCGTAAAGTTGATCAGTTATAAGTCGCATAGGTTGTAAGTTGATGACGACCTGTATTCGTTTCCAAAACCAAAATAAGAAAACTGATAACGACTTGTTTTCCAATTTACAACTTTGTGCTCAAATCAGAAATAAAAAAAACAGGTAACAAGCGTTCACATTCTGTTTTGTTTTTTTTTGGTAACACTACTTGACAGGGGACAAATAAGTACTGGCATAATACTGTTTTATGCATTAATTAACCACAAACTAAGTCTTGGTTACACACTGATCTCATGTTAATTCATCATTAATGAAACATAAGGCATGTTTTATCTCAGTTACTGTATTTGTTACTATATCTGTTAACTCTATGAACATTTTGGAACTACTGAAGGAACCACTAAGGAACTACTGAAGGGGCAAGTCATGAATAACAAGCTTAATACTGATCTCATGTTTGTTCATCATTATCGAATCGTGATGCATCTTTTTTCTCAAGTAGGGACTATATTTGTTCATGATTTATACTTCATTAGTAACTGAGTTTTTACTAAGTATTTGTGCCCCTTCAAGTAGTTTTTTCATATGACACCAGAAGCCTTTCCCTCGGACGTGACAAGTTATTTGTGGAAAACATTTGTTAAAGCGTGGTTGTGTTTTATTAATTAATTACCATGATATATTGAACATGGGCATGTTTTAATAAAGGCTATTTCACACCACAAAAACTTTCTGGAACCAGAGCCTTTTTCTGGAACCAGGGACTGTTGTCCTGCTCACACCGCAGGAACTCGGCCCAACTGTAGTTCCCTGGAGGCAGTTCCAGAAACCCTTTTTAGTAGCTACTCCAGACTAGGTACTTTCCTTCAAACTCAACCTATGGAAGCCCTGAAGGGTAGAACACACACCAATAAATAGGAAAACACGCCACCAAAAAGGGAAAAACACGCCAGCAAACAAGAAAACACTCCTGCAAAATGGGAAAAATAAACTACAACCTTAGTGGAACTGAAAACGGAAAGGGTATGTACCTACTGGCCATCACGTGCATGTCACTGATTGGACAGCGAGCCTGTCAATCAGCATGCAGTCATAACTTACGGGGTCCCATTTGTGCCAAAAATGTTGATATGCACACTGACCATGTCGACTGAACGTGTAACAAAAGATTTGTCTGTGTCTATTCAACTTTGAACTGAACTTCAGCCGTGATTACATTATTTTGACAATGAGATTGCCCACTTTGATTGCGCACCTGACAAAACATTTGTCCGTCAGTTCAACTTTATACTGTACTTGTGTCGTCTTAGCACATGTGTCGTCCTTCTCGTCGTTTGACTGCGTTGTTATGAATGTTATCTTGATGTGTCGTCTGGCTGTGTTGTTTGTCTTGTAGTCTTGCTGTATCATTCTCCCTGTTGTTTGTGATGTTCTGCATATCGTCTGGTTGGAACATTCTCAAATACACCAATCATTCTCTAATATGCTTTCATTATTTCACCCCGGTAAAGTTAGCCTCACATTTGATATTCAGTTTTCTGGCTTTAATATCTTTTAGGGGAAGGGACGCCGTTCTTAATGTCAGAATTTTGATGTCCAGTGCACAGATAACAATGCACACCGATTATTTTTGCAGTTCAAGCCACTGCACAATTTGGAATTGGATGGAATTATTTTTGTACTCCGGTTACATTTAACGCATCAATTAATACATTTTTGCTTGAGTCTCCATATTTCTACATTGGAAAATTTGACCTATAACCAATACACTTTTGTCTAATATTGTCGGTGCAGGCAGTGAAACTTAGCAGGATCACATGATATTTTTTTATTCTGTGGAAAACAAAAGATCGATCTGCTGGCCAGATTTAAAAAGAATCACCAACATGTCATGGGTCATATAAGTAAAGCAAAATATAAATAAAAGGCTGCGCCCCATTTTGATCGCGATTGATTCCTAATAACTAACAAAAAAACTAACAAAATGACTTATTTATCCTCCATCGTTCTGCTGTAGCCATGTAGTTTCATATGAAATAGTGTGTGAAGTTAAACCTACGAGCTTTTTGCGTCTCCCATGCTCATTTAGCGTAAAGGTCCCATGTCCTGTTGTGTGGCGAGAAGACCAGGCACAGGCCAGGCACCTGCAAACCGGGACCAGGTTCCGGAACTGCGGTGTGAGAGCGCCTTACATAGCATAATGCATCAGTTTCACTTAGGCCACCAGACATACGCACCTGCTGCTATGGACAGCGATAGTTTAACAGAGTTTAATTTTAAGGTTGAAATAGAGCTGCCACCAGTACCGTATTTTACCGGATTGTCCTGTACTGAAAAATAAAATGCCGTGTCCGATCTTGAACCAATATGGGACGGGATTTGTCCCGTATTCGCAGTTTGAGCCCCCCTGCCAACCGCCTGCATACTTTATATTTTATCATAAGGGAAGTTCCGTATTTCTTCAGACTGGAAGTGGCCACCCCGGGTAGGTTGGAATGACCTGCAAACGCTAAAAAAAAAAGTCTAGCATTGCAAGTAAGTTATATTAGTCAGCAGCACTTAAAAGAGAAGAATACTGAGAGCCAGGGCACTTTACCGAACTAATTCATTCCGTCGTTTTAGTGTTTAGTGTCATTTTCGCATTTTGGTTTTGGAAACGACTACTGAAAAACAAGTGTGTTATTATTTTACGTTCAGTTTTGTTCAGAAAAATAAATGAACGAATAATAAACGTATTGCGTTTTATACCTTGGCATACAGAGAGCATGAATGCAGAGCCTGGCTTTGATGCAGTCTCCCCCCGCCACAGCTGGCCAGCCATAAAAACTGCATTGAAGTCAGGTTTCATTATGTAAGGTGAGGTTGCCAAGATTCAGTGCGGTGAGTCACAGGCGGCATTCGCTGGAAGAAGCCCGCCAGATGTGCCTCACTGTATTCAGCACAACTTGATTTAACCCTTTTACCCTATTTAAGGGCATTATTGATTGCTTAAAAAATAACAATAATAATTTTTTTTAAGTTTCTGTTCTCACTTACATAGCAATAAATTTACCACAGCAAGGCCACTGGAATTTTTACACATAACATGCTGATAACAATAATTATAATAAAACATAATAAGTGTTATGTTGTGTTGATTACAATAGCTGTAGCTTAAAATTAATAGCAGCTCTTCTGAGGGCCGGGCGAGTGTGATTCATGCTGCACAGCTGCTGAGGAACACGGTGCTTTATGCTTTTCAGTTCTCTTTCTGGAAACCTTCTAAATACGCTATTAAGATTGGGTTTGACAATACTGTCACGGCGGATCATCTCAAAGAACTCCTCCGCCATCATTGAACTATCCCACTCACGCGAGATCACACACAAGGCCTCCTGGCACGAGGAAGTCTTAGACGGGACGAAACATTTGACTTTTCCCTTAGATTCAGAAATACAGGGATGTGGAGGTAGCAGTCAGAGACAGATGCGGTGAATGCCTTTATCTCAACTTCTCTCTCTCCACAGTCTCTCCTTTTCTCCTCTGTTCTGCCTGAAATCTGGATCCATAAGCCTGCTCTACCATTGAGGGTGCCGCAGGTCTGCTGCCTTGCTTTTATGCTCACTGCATATGGGCAGGTACAGGGGACGAGAGAATACATCACACCTACTGCAATTCAACTGTTGCCATCAGGAACCTTTTTACTCATCAACACTAGCAAACCCTACAATCTTGACTTTGTAATGATGAGTTATTTTTCTAGTGCTAGTGAAGCATGTTTAACGTAATTCAAGGTAAAGCAGAAAACATGTTATAACCATCGATCCATCCATCCATTTATCCTATCCAATCCAATCCAATCCAATCCAGAGTCATGTTAAACCAGGAGCTACACCAGGAAGCACTGGGCATGGGGCTGGGGAACATCATTAATGGAACACAGTCTATCGTACGGCACATATGTACACAGGAATAGCAATTCAGAAACTGTCAGACACCTAAAACCAAATTTCCCCAGTAATCATTGGGACATAAACCCAGGGTGACTCACAGCTGCAATTCCTGCCATTGGCCTCCAGGGTGTAGTGGGAGGCACAGCGGCAGCGCGCGCCCTCGGGTGTGGCCAGGCACAGGTGGCTGCAGTGGCCGTTGTCCTGAGAACACTCGTTCCAGCCATCCTGCCGCGATGCATGGAACACCAGGATGTCCATCACGTACTCCAGGTGGCCGCGGATCAGCGTGCGGTTAAGCCCGCTGCGCTTGTCCGCCCGCTCGATGCTGCGCAGGTTCCAGTCCGTCCAGTAGATGTAGTCCCGGTACTGGGTCAGTCCAAAAGGGTGCGGCAGGTCGTCAGCGACAATCTCCCTCTCCTGGCCTGAGGAGGAAACCATAGTCTTCATGACAGATACATGCAAACACATTCAATTCAAAACACATGCAGCACAGGTCTTCATTACATTACATAATATTATATTTAATCAGTAGATGCTTTTCCTGTAAAAGGATGATCCTCTGCCCGACACTGAAAGCTGCAACAGCACACAGCCTCACTGGCTGAAAGCAGCGGAGGGCAAGCAGAAGCAGTGGCCATATCCGTAACGGGTAGGCGGGAGGACGCACACTTAAATGTGTGTGCATGCGTGGGAAGTTTAACTAGCTATAAAAATGTTTAGTCTAGCTGTTCTCTCGATGACCTAAGCAGATCTCATTAATTTAGAAAAAGATGCACTGATTGAATTGGCAAATGCACAAATGAGAAATGTTTGCGCTACATTAGAAGCCCAAAGAGAAAAAGGGGTCGTTTACCTAGCATGTTGGAGGACTCGATCATGCACGTGTCCAGGTCCGTCCAATAGAGCCTCTGATCGACATAGTCAATGGTGAGGCCATTGGCTCTACCCAGCTTGTCCACCAGGGTGGCGATATTGCTACCATCCATGTAGGCTTGCTTGATCCGGGGTTTTCCACCCCACTCTGTCCAGTACATGTAGCTTTGGAGAAGAAACATCCAGGCAGGTAAAAAGTGAGCGGGATCAACATGCATGCTGTTATAGCTAAAGACCTGGCGGCTAAACAAGTGTCACTTCTCTGGAACCAATTACACCGAACAACCAAAAACAGCAATTTCCAAATCAAGGGAACACTCCGACAGCCAATGGGAGGAGATTCGTTGTCACATGACCAATGACAAATCGGTTCGGTTTTCATTAGTCATTGTGACCAGAGGCCTTTATTTGCAGAACAAATTGTTCATGTCTTGCCAAAGAGAGAGGGCAAACTGACAAAGTTCAGATAGGGCCGCCCTGCGCTGGCAGGGTTTGTGGGACAATGAGTTACTGGCTGCCAGGCTTGCAGGCAGGAGCCCGGAGGAGCATGAGCTAACTATATAAGCCTGCCGGCAGAGACAGAGGCAGCATAGCAGGGGGTCCAGGGGACAGACTGCACAGGGCCAAAACGGTGAGGGAACATGAGAGACCCGAGAACAAACAAGCAAACAAACATCTTTTGAACAAATGAATAACTGGAGGGAAAGATGCCTCATTCTGTATGCATTCTTTCAACACTGCAATTGGAATAGAACGACTTATACATCAACATCCATAAAGTAATTGGTAAGACAAGGAACTGTTCATTCATCCCTCTCACCCATTAGCAGGGTCCAGGGCCAGAGAACGGGGGTTGTCCAAGTCCTTACACACCAGCACCTGTCGGTACTGGCCATCCAGACGGGCCACCTCGATGCGATTGGTCCCGGTGTCAGCCCAGTATAGGTTGCGTCCCATCCAGTCTACCGCCATGCCCTCGGGATAGTCCAGGCCGAACTCGATCACATGCTCTACCGAACTGCCATTCATGAAAGCTCGGCTGATGGTCTGCATGAGGAAGAACAGGAGTCACAATATGCTAGAGATTCAAAAGCACTACACTGGCACTTGTTAGGTCATTATACTTGGAGATTAGAGTTTCCCGTAATAACTCAGGTCATAGTTCAAGATGAGTGAAAAATGCAGGGATTAAACCGCTCCCAGACGAGACCTTAGCACTGACGTCCGTCCAGTAGATCCTGTTCTCAGAGACATCGCAGTCCAAGGCGGAGGCCTCTTTGACGCCCGAGAGGGGGATGGCGACGTCGTTGCCGTAGGTGCCCAGCGAGATGCTGCGGATGTCTGCTCGGCTGGTGAAGAGCAGGAAGGCCTCGGGCACCACGCAAGTGTGCAGGTCGCTCAGCAGCTCCAGCCCCATGGGGCAGGCACAGGCAAGGCCCTGAGGCCTGTGGAAGCACAGGTGGCTGCAGCCGCCGTTGTCCATGGCACAGGCGTTGGTGCCTGCAGACGTGAGTGTCGCACTGGGGTCAGCTGACTGACAGCCACCATTAACAAACACCGCTATATTCATACATACAAGATTTTTTTCTTTATTAGTGCATTTACATTTATTTATTTAGCAGATACTTTTCTCCAAAGCATCATAAAATCGATACATCAGTCAATAGATCAGGGTCAGATAGTATCACTGGAACAGTTGGGTTTAAGAGCCCTGGGATTTGAACCAACAACATTCTGGTCATGGGCACAGAGTCTAACCTGTTAAGCCACCCACCATCACATCTTACTAATGAAATTATTTCTGAGAAGTCACCTTACCAACCATCACAATGGCTCACAGTGAGCAATCTTGAAAAACAAGTGCTTAAATGAATTTGAAGAAGTAGTTCTGCATTACCAAACGTCTTTGTGACCGTTGTAGCTTTGAGGCCCATGAGGTCCGGCAGCTGGTCGATGATCATCTCCCGGATGGCTTCGGTCTTGTGCACCCTCTCGATGCTGCGCCGCTGCCAGTCCGTCCAGTAAATGTAGTCCCCCAGTAGTGTGAAGCCGAAGATGTGAGGAAGCTTGTCTTCCAGCAGCGTCTTCCTGCCCGTCCCATCAATATTAATAACCTGGAGAGCACATGAAGTAGAAAAGGAAACTACTGCAGGCAGGCCAGCTGCTGTAACACCCATCATACAGGACACATCCAACATACAGTATTCAAAAGTATTAAAAATAACACATACAAGGAAACGTGACAACAAGAAAAGCTTACAGAGGCTAGCATGCTGTAATCCCTATTTATAGAAGTCCAGGACGTGGACATGACCTTATGAGGGTATAAGCCATATTCAACCAACAATACCACTGATGGCTGCTCTCATCCACTTGCCACTGTATAATAACTTCTTTCATAAATCATTCCCCATTTCTGAAAATGAAAGAAGCACTTAAATATTTAGACATTCTTCATATTTAATGTACACTCAACCAAAACTGTTTACAAAGAGTTAACATCTTCAACTTTCATCAGATGGGAAGTAGCTCTTGAACTATTTGTTTAAAAATGCTTCACTCAGATGAAATCTTTTGGAATACAAAAGTTTTGAAATACATCACTGCACAAATATGAAAAACTTGCATCCATATTTCTTGTCTAGCTTGAAGTGATATATTCTGATAATTTGTAATCGTCAAATTAGACCGATTCAACTAAATTGCAGCTGTGCTCCAAATAACAAACAAAGGCTGTATTGCACTGCCCTGGGAGTGTGGTGTTGTGCATATAGCTGTAGGATGGTGCACTCAGATGAGATGCTTTCAATGTTAGATGACCAACTGACAGGGTACGGGGGCTGGATTTGAGGGAACAGAGTAGCCAACAAGAAGACTCAAAATAAGAGTAATCTCTGTGCTGAAGGAGGGGTCGAAGGGTACATGCCTATATCAAATGCCATTAAAGTATCAGATTGGCAAGCAGAAACTACGGAAGAGGGGCCCAAAATTCATAACCAGGATTTTCAAAAATACAGGGTATGCCATGATTTTCAGCATATTCCTACTTCTGTGGCTGCTTGCACAGCACCTCAAACTCTGCTAAAGTCTGGGGCACACTTATTCCAGAGGGCTTTGGTGCCAACAGCAGCAGACGGGTAGGCTACCAAAGAGCTGAAGTATATCTTCCATGCTCCTAAAGGCAGGTGGATTCCATATTGAATTTAACAAAGGTATCTTTTCACTCACGTCCTTGGATTCCTGCAATGTCTTTTAAAACCACAAGTATGAGGGGCAGATATGACCCTACATTCACATTGAACATTTCTGAAATATCTAGAGACTGCTCTGTAACCTTAATGGAAAAATGTGCATTACACAACAAGCCAAAGGAACCAGCAAGAGATCGCAACCCAAACCCCTACTGGGAATTTCATAACATGACTTAGGGAGTTTGTGGAATGAAAGCATTTCTATTCTCCTTGTCGTATTAGATTCATTTCTATGGTTATGCAATGAATTAACCCTTCAGTCAGAGGTGGAGATTTCAGGACCAGAAAGCAAAAATCCAGACCAGGAGTTTCTTTCAAACAACCAGCTGAGTACTCTGACTGCATATCTCTATACTCAGCTGGTTGGTTGACACAAAATCCTGTTCTGGATTTTTACTATAGCATAGTATAAACTCGGTTTTAACCAGAGGTGCCCCTGAAATGTCCACCTCTGCTTAAAACAGAGTTGTTAACGCATCTCTGTTGTATAATAAGGAGATAACAGTGCAGCAGTAGGTTGTCAGTGATGTGTGCATTAAGATTGTGTATTATTCCTCACTGGGCAGCACTCAAAATAATGACTTCCTGTCGTGTGTCATTCCCCTTCCTGTATGGACTGTACACAGCATGACGAGGTGCCCTGCTGTGTAGGTGGTGTCAGCTTGGTTTGTTTTTGAAAAACAGCCTAATGCTTCTTACAGCTGGAGATTCAGCCAACTTCTCTTCATTAGGAAGCTTGACTTGGAAAAAAAAAGGCAGATAATTGGATAAATCACCCCTTAGTACACTGCAGGGCTAGAAATGGGGGGGGGGGGGTGGATTGTTAGAGGCAAATAGCATCACGTCTAAAGAATCTGAGTCTGAACCCTCATAAATAAAAGCGATGAGGTGTTTTGGGCAGAGAAGGGAGAGACTGGTTTACCAAACTGCTCTTAACATACGGCAGAACAACTTTAATTGTACAGTTTCTGCTCCCAGGTTTGGGGGGGGGCTGTGACATTTTTAACAGCAGTGAGGCACACACCGCTGAAGATTTTTCCAAGACCTGTAACTCGGGCTGAGTGAGGCAAGCCAGCGCAGCCACATGCTTGGCCCATGTTTACTGCGAAACACACTCTCCTGTTCAGCCAAAAATTATGCAAAAAATCCATATTCCACATTCTCCAATTATTTTCTTTTAAAGGCCAGAGTCGATAACAGGAACAGAGCAGGCTTGTGAACTACTGAATCCAGAAAAAAATTATTTTTGGTTTGACATGATATACATTTTCTATATTATAAATTCTGCTATACTCAAGCACCTCAAAAATAATTATGGGAATCACATTTAATTAACTAAAAGGCTGACAAAGACCCAAAATACAGTTCATGTTCTCAGCTTCCAAGGAGAACGAAATGTTGTGTGACATCCGTCATCTGACCTTATTAAATGTAAACCCTTTCAAACACCCTTTTCCTATGAAATACAAGAAATACTGCAAAGAGCAAATTTTAGCTACACAGCTCTGACCCCATACTTTATAAAAAAAACACAGAAACTGTACTGTGAAACTGCAGCAGTGCTGCAGATGGGGAGGAGAGGCAGGGAGAAGGATGGGAGGTTAGACCTCCTCCACAGAGAGCCCTTACAATCCCCCCTCTCTAATCCAGGTAGAAGCAAAGCCCCTGGTATGAAGCCATGTTCTCCCACCTCCCAACATGTGCAGCGGCTCAGCTCTCCATACAGCGTGTCACAGGATTAAAACGTGCCCCCGCTTTTAGCCAGGTTAGCGCTTTGTGAAGCGCCCCTCTGAGCGACAGGGGAAGGGAGCATGTCAGCGGGGCTACACACACGGGCAGGTGGAAAGCCAGCACCGGACAGCGATTAGGTCTGTAACCGGAAAACAGTCTGCAGGAATGGAAACCCGGCGTGCACTTGCACACACGCACGCACACGCATGTACTCATATCTTATATATGTATGGGGACTCTCCATTCATTTCTATGGGAAAAATCATAATCCCAACTATGACAACCTTAACCCTTAAGCCGTAACCTTAACCATAAGTAATCATAACCATAACTGATTAGACATTCCTGATTTCTGAAGTAACATTACTAGTAAAATAAGTTTAAGAAGAAAAAAAAAAGTGCTCTAATTTCTAACATTTAAAAAGTACAGCTGACGTTCAAAGGGTCCAAATAGGATAATTTTGCCCCATTCTATTAAATCTGAGGATGCCGCAACAAGAAAGGGGGGAAAAAAACAACTGGCACTTTGATGGCTTTTGTACCAGCAGGAGTCTTTTTAACTGCTTACAAAACTGCTATTCATCCTCAGCGACGATTAGACATGGCTAACTCCACTCAAAGATCGCAGTAACATTTTTTCCTCCATGGCATTCAACACCCGTGGCATTTTATTTTACGGCGGGGGAGATTTTTTTTCTCAACCTAGAAAACACAAAATCAAAAACACAAAAAAAGTCTCATCTGAAATTCAGACATAAGTCAAAACTTGCAAAGGCTTCATTTTGAGCCGATTCTAAGTCCATTCTTTCCAGCTCCTCACAAACGAGATGTATGCAAATTCACCGTGTGCATCACACGGTGCTGCGCCTGCACGGTCCACAAGCAGAGTGCTGCGAAGATGAATAAAAACTTTCCTGAAGAATGCTTACTTCATTTTAGGGAGATATATCCCTCTGCTCTCATCCTCCACACCATGTCTCACCGAAAGCATCTTAGGAGGGCGGATTGCATACTTTATTCAGGACTAGTAAACCAAATTTCACAAAATGTAAAAATCGCAGGGGCATCATTTAAAGAGACAACTTATAACCAGATTTCAGAATTTAAAGTTTTATGTTTTTGTATGTGGTTTGTGTGTATAGACACACACACACACACAGGTACATTTTTATTGTGTGTTCATGACTTTCTTCTGTATAAAGCTCCAATACAATCATATTTTGGGATATCAGACATTTTTATTTCATCCCCAATTTGAAAGTCGAGGACAATAAGCAATAAATCTCTAAATACTTAGACTTTCTAAGTTGACAAAAGACATAGAAGAATAGTGTGACTATAGAATAGGGTGAAAATGCATGCGTTCCGTTATCTGCCTGTAGCAGTATTCCCGCAGAGCCATTAATGACTATGGGATTATTTGCAGATTTTTTTCAATATAATTTTCAAAGAGCTTGTTAAATCTGATTCATTCGGTTGGAGGGAAGTCCTTCCCTACATCAAGCCCATCCCTCCAAATTTAATCAATAACAACTATCCAACCCCATGAGCCTCAGGACATTTTGCACAGAATAGCCCCTTACTGCAGCTCAGCTTTAAAATATTAGAGACCTTCAGAAAGTTCTGGCCCAAAGTTCTCAGGCTATGGCAGCACTACAAATGATACTCTTTTTTTAATCTTCCATTTTCAATATTAGCCTGAGCTCAGCGTGAGATGAATTCAAGCAAAATGCTGGCCAAGGTGCCCCCACTCTACCTCCTCTATTCTCATTCTCTTGCTTTTCCTTCTCGCTCTTTTAGCCATTTAATCCGTTTTCTGTTTCTCCAAATGTGTCTGTGTGTTGACATCAAACACTGATTTCTAAATGAAACCAACTACACTGAGAACAATAGAGTAACAAATGGTAACATACTTACTATATTGGGATTTATTAAGAATCAGTAATGTTAAATGCTGGCCCAATTATGTGCCTGAGTCGCAGTGTGTCCATTTTAAAAGGTAGGTAAGGAGCATGCGCTGATTACAGCACGTTGCTGCACCCACCACACGACAAACCACCTCAGGGATGAGAACCTGAGTGCAGCCAGGAGGTGGGTGATACCTCAGCACCACACTAGTCCGAATGGATCAGTAAGTTTTTTTCCCAGTGGCTGGAGTGCCAATCCTGCCACCAACCCCCAAATTCCCCTGTAAGTTGGAGGACCTCCTTGCAGGGCTGGATGTAGATAAACGTCATACCCAGACGAAGCAATTGCAGGTTAAGGGCCTTGCTCAAGGGCCCAAGGGAGTAGGATCACTCCTGGCATTCACGGGATTCAAACCAAAAACCTTCCGATTACTAAGATAGATCCGTAGCTGCAGAGCCACCACTCCGCACCACTACTTTAAAAGTACATATATTAATAATCACAGACTTACGCAGTATATTCCTCAACTGCAGCATAATTCCAACAGGGGAAGTAAAGAAAGTTTAAAACTTCACTTGGCTACACAGGAAAGCAAATGCCCTCATTTGCACCAGCATCTCCTATTTCTTATACTTCCTGTAGCACCAACACTACAATCAACACCAGCATAACCCCCAGTAAGCAGAACCTCAAACAGACCTCAAAGTGGCTCAATCTGCTTAAAATCGACACAGGAGGTCATGGTCAAGCATAAGACGCAGTGCCTCCCACTGCCCTGCTATCCTTTTCCTAGTTCCTACATCAGGGAACATAGGAGTGCGGGGATCCAACAAGAGAGGCCCGCAGAAACCCTCACAGCAGCTCGTGACGGCCTGTCTGCTCTCGACATGCGTGCCAGCCTTCGGTCGGGCCAAAGCATAATTGCGTTAACATGAAGATGAAGTCTTCACACGCGAGAAACCTCCTGGTGTAGCACTAGGGAGGGTCCTCGAAGGGTTCAGCAGAAAGAGCAGAGCTGGGAAAGGCTTCTTACAGCTTTTATTTAAACGGCATCCTGTTGCTTGTAAATTCCTACTGGATGCAGCCTTACGCACATATGGTAGGCATTGTGAGCAGACAGCTTGACAGCTCTGATGGAGGACGCTTTACTGCAAAGCTACCATGAACGGAGGAAAGAACAGGCACCACCCTGCTCATAAGCCACAGGCCGCCTAAGCCAGGGCAGCTAAACGCAGGACCTGTCTCCTGTCCCTGACAGGCAGAAGGGCGTCCCCCAGGAAGCCAAAGGTCCTGCCCCACATCTCAGAGATGCTGCTGAGGTTTGTACACGCTGGTGCCCATCCTCTGTTCTCTAGCCTTCCATGACAGCAAGTGACGTTAGTAAAATGGGGTTTCAAGTGTAATCGCCTTTATATTTATTTTCTTCTACCAAAGAATCTGTGAATCTTTAAAAAGATTAGTAAATGTTTGCAGGTTGGCAAGTGTGAAAAGTCATGCATCTTATTTTCTGGCTTTTAATCTATGATCATAGATCATTAAAAATATTTCTCAAAAACACTAACACTGGGTTTTCAGAGACTTTAATTCACGGGGGGGACAGACTTGATGTGTCCTCTCGCAGCAATGCTGCAGTTGCCTGCCGCTGGGCCCAGGGCCGGACAGTTTGTGATGCTTATAGAGGAGAGCCTTTGGGAGGTCGACCAGTTTGCCATGACAATTATTCCTCGCCGTCTGCCGTCACAAAAGCGGCCCACGGCACCAGCATGTTTTACACCCAGGGCCACTCTACTTTCCCCCAGATAAAATATAACCTCAGGCTGGAGACTCAGACACATTCTGGGCGCACAGCGTGGAAAAAAAAAAAACTGCGAAAAAATAGAATGTTTTTGTTTTCAAGATACCGATGACAGAAAACAGAGGACTGTGTGCCCTCAAAGCCTCGGCACAGCGCCACTGCTAACTGCACAGTGCAAAAGCTAATGAGTCTGGTAAGGGCAACGCACTGCATCACCAGGCAAGTCGCCGCCTTGCCGTCGGGTCTGCCTTATTATTAGGCCCGTTATTTTTTGCAACCCGGCCCTTTCTTGGGCTCACAGAAAACCTCTTTTGTGATATGTTACACAGAGGCACATCTATTTAAGAGAATAAACCTCATTCGTTCATTTCCATGTCTAAGAATCTCCAAACACCTTTCAGGAAGTACTGGAATTACGTGAAGAAGCATACCTCCAAAATGAAAAAATGAACGCTCACCAAAAACAATGGCAGGTAGCTGCTGCCAGCCAGAGGCTTTGCAGATTCCACTGGCATAAAGGCACCACGATAAGTGACCTTAGTGTTTTTAATAACTGCAAGGATTTCCATAGCCTGAAGCAAGGGGAAACGTATAAGGTTACAGAGCCAGTTCTGTCGAGCAGAAGACCGGTATTTAAACTAAATCCAGCTAAACAATGAGGCACAGCAGCATTATTTTTGCAGGAGGGAGAGGTGTGTGTGTGTGTGGGGGCGGGGGGGCTCAGTGGTATCTTGTTTTTTGGATCTGTTTACAGGAAATTCCACAACTAAAGATTTGCCATCAAAACACAAGGATTTAAAGCTGAAGACCCAAAGTGGAGCAAGTGGGTCTGATTCCCATACAGTTAAAAGTGAAGGGAAAAAGACTTCCAAAGAAAACGGTATTAATAAATCAGCCCAAATGCGGGAGTACATAAGCAAACATCAGAGGAGGTGGTTCTGGGATAAGGTTCAACATCCAGAATTCAGCAGCACATGTGAAATAATGGAGCCCAGGGTCCACAACTCCCCATTTTGGCTACAACAATGAGTTTTTTCTCCCAGTCAAACAGCCCAATAGAAGGAGCGCTTCAAAGCACTGCAGTGAGCAAAGTGAACAACAGAGGAGTAACAGCGGACACTGCAAACAACTTCAAATACAGTGTAAATCTAATTTGTCCCAGAGGTATGTAATCTTGCAGCAAGTAAAGAAAACATACCCGTCACCGCAGAAAACTCATCTGAGGATTAAAAAAAAAAAAACAAAGTAATGGAAAGGGGAGAGGCCGAGAGGAGAGGTACAAAGCCTCCACACTTCTATTTATAACCATTCACGCAGTGAACGGGCACATTCCAAAGCCAGAAGCTACTTTCAAAACCTTTCATTCAAGACTTAATGTTGGTCTCATCTTGAGAAAGGCCCAAGTCCAGAAAAAGGTAAACAATAACATGTAAATGTGGCCCTTCTTTGCTGAAAAATGGCCCCGGATCATGAATAGGCATTTAAAAAAAAAACAGAAAGCTGAAGAGAGAGGCGAAACAAAAAGCTTCATTATGTGGAATCTTTAATGATAAATTACGAATGACTTTAAAGCGCTGGGATTTCGGCCCATTAGCACTTCAAGCGGGTTCCCTCCTTTCAGCCCAAAGTGGGCTTATGTGGGAAAGGCAGAAAGGCCCACTGCCATTACGCGAGTTTAAAGGACCCTGGCGCGGACGAGCGGCGGGCGAGAGCACGCTTAAGGGCAGCTTGGGGCCACAGGCCAGCGTGGCCCCTGCACCGTGCATCTGCCAAAGGTGGCTGCTTCAAGGCCCGGCCTGGGCCCTCTATGTCTTCATTGTGCATGGAGGTCACCTTCAAAAAGCCGAAGGGGCCTCTCTCTCAGTCATGCCATTGGTCAACTGCGGCATGAAAAGCAACACCCCCCGCCTCTCCCCCTCCCCCATTCGTTTATTGCTCAGAAAGTAGCCGCCCCAAGGCTTCAAAGCGCCCAGGCTAACCCCCCCCCCATGCTAAATCAAGGAACTCTCGCAGGTGTTTACACAGATGGAAAACCAGGGAAAGGACTTTATTCCATTACTAAGATGACTTGCTCGTCCATTTAACATGACCACTTGGAAAGATTCTGAAATGGGAAACAAGGCCTTAAAAAAATAAAAAAATAAAGAAAAAAATAATGTCCGGAATAAGTTCTGAGACTAAAAGCTAATAATTATGTCCATATTTCCACACTTATCAAGCCTCCACCTTTACCAAGACAATAAAAAACTAAATCAGGGGCAAGCGGCTTGGCACCATGTGACAGACGTCTCTGACATCTCTATCTTCCCCAGCATAAACTCCTCTGAGGATCAGGCTGGAAACGTGGAGCCAGAATGGTTGCAGGGATGGAAAGGCAAGGTTGCCGACTAGTTACCTGAACATTATTTTGACCTCCCCTAAACAAAGATGGATCTTCACAGGTGCGTTTTAAAAAACCTAGTTAATTCGTTGTATTACAGGATTTTGCTTAAAGCCAAACACTGAAGTGTCTGTGTGGGTTGTGGAGGAGGCTGCCTATTTTGTGCCCGCCGGTAGGCTAGGTGTTCAGGGGGCAGCAGGGTGAGGAGAGGGGGCACTCCACGCTGCTCTGAGGCCCTGCCAAGCAGTTTCAGAGGGACGAGACACGGATGCAGCCCCCATTGTGCCGCGACCGCGCGCAGATGGAAAGGCCCCCGTGTGCAGAGAGGAGCTGCCGCTTCCCCAGCGGGAGAGCTCGTGCGCGTCAATCCACACACCATGACGAATGGGCAGCATGAGCCGGTCCCTTCAGCACAAGCACCTCCCCCACAGAGCAGTGAGGGAGGAAAAAAAACAAAAACAAACTGAATCTCGCCTCAGTTGGTTCGAGCTCCAAAGACCTGCCTTTGAGTTTCGGTTCCTGTGTCCAATGCAGTCAGTACAGCTGTGAGCTGGGCAGCACCTTCTTAATACAACGGAGGAAAAATTAAGGGGAGGGGGAAAAACTTAAATGGATTCTGTTCAGTTCCACTGAAGCTTTATATTTCTTGTAAATGACCCATTTTCAGATAATACTGGTGATATGTGAATTATTCCACATTATAACTAAAAAGACATAGGTAATACCACAGAGGCTTTTCTTGAAATAAAATTTAAGATAATTTCAAGGCAGCATCCAAAGAAAAGACAGGAACTAAAAGAGGCCTCTGCTTTTGTGGCCTCTGCGTTTAGTAGAAGAGGTTACAGCTTTGCTTGAAAGGCTGTCTGATACACTATCCTTATTTCTGCATGACAGGACATCCATGGTGTCCCAATATACTGGCATCCATTAAGACCAGTAACACAGCATCCAGTACTCTAGAAGAATGCTGCACCACTACATGTCACTGTGTCCACGTTTTGCTCCCTCCCAGCTCCTGGTATGTGGACATGGACCCTCTGGGGGTCCCCGAGGACCGAATAGAGAAACACTGCATTAGAGAACAGGAAGAGGGAAGATCTGGATTCCAAACAGCCTCACCTATTACTATGCTATTAAAATGGTATTACCATAACCAGGTACAGATATTATGAAAAGCTCAGAATTTACAACAACCAGTCACAAAGAAAATAACTATAGTTGATGTTTTAAAGGATATTGGCCTATATCAAATAACACACAATACCTGCAGAAATCATGTCTCGGATAAAATCAGGATCCATGTTGTGTGTCATCTACACGTCACAATAAAAGTGCGTTAAGCAGAACTGCGACACGCAGAACTGCGACGCTACCCCCATAGCCTGAGCACCAAGGGCATGGGTAGCAGGAGAATAACGACAGAATGAAGATGAAAAGGTGAGTTTTAAGTATCAAAGGTGATTTGGGAGGGGTGCAAAAGAAACAGACAGACATCCTGGGGTGTAGTGCCACCAGAGGCAGAGATCTCGCATCATTCTTCACAATACCTCGATCCTATCAGTCTTGGCGTCCCCCCAGTAAAGCTTGCCCGGCACGTAGTCGAGGGCCAGTCCGTTGGGCCATCCCAGGGAGGAGTTGAGCAGAACCAGGCGATCGCTTCCATCCAGGTTGGCACGCTCGATCTTAGGCTTTTCCCCCCAGTCTGTCCAGTACATGTAGCTGTGAAAAACAAGATGATAAAGATCTGAATGGTATTTTGGATCCGTTTACTGGCTTATTAGCACTTTTTGTCCTTCATTAATAAGCACAGCCCAGCCAAGCAAGAACCATTAACTCCTGAGGATGGAACAAGTAAGGAACAGAACAGAACATTTTCCCAATCTTCAGATAGATTTCTCACACTTAACGGACAAGAAAATATTACAATGATGTGTTCAAGCACTATGCTGGCCAAATTACCGTGCCTAAGTGTGTCACTGACTATCCTACTTACGTAGATGTCTCCAAAGGGGTAAATGTAAATTTAATGAATATATACCTAAGAAACAACACACTTACCCCCTGACTGGGTCCAGTACAATGGCTCTGGGCTCATCCAGGTTTTCTGAGACGAGAATGCGCCGGCAGGTGCCATTGAGTCTGGTGACCTCGATTCGGTCAGTACCCGTATCCGTCCAGTAGAGGTTGCGTGCCACCCAGTCCACCGCAACACCGTCCGGGTGGCTGATCTCTGTGGAGACCAGCGTCTGGGCCTCGCTGCCGTCGATGCGAGCGCGGCGGATAGCCTTCACCTCGTCGTCCGTCCAGTATACGTGGCCCTCCACCGGGTCGTAGTCGATGGCGATGGCGTGCCGGATGTCGTCCACCTGTAGCACGATGTCAGTGAAGTCGGGCAGGTCCAGAGAAATCCGCCGGAGGTCTGTCCGGCGGGCCAGTAACAGAACCTCCTCTGCTCCTGAGTTTGGAGGTGGATGGTCAATCATGGAAAAAGGAAGTTGTGCAAAAACATGATACATAAACAATAAATCCTTTATTTGCTATTTGCGCAAGTATGAGTACAGGTGCATGACCAGGGCAGTGCTTCTGCATAGAGGATTAAATGCAAGAAACACACTACACAGGAGCACAACTGCCTACAGATTCCTGCAAAATGGCATCATTTTAATGCAAGTCAAGTTGCTTTATTCAATAATCGTGATGCTTGCATATGGTTACATGTTCAAATAATAAAAGGTTTCATATCTCAGGCATCATCAAGTACAATCAGAAATTACAGAAGAGAACTAGGTTATTTAATTTTAAATCACCATTTTTGACCATATTCCTACCTAGCTAGTAATAGAGCGAACCTAACTGACCCAAATGTATAACGCAAGGATGGAGTGGCATTAGTCACCTTCCTAAGACATGGCCCCGGGTATCACTGGATCACAAAATGAATTACTTGCTAAACTGAAACACATCAGCTCTCCAGTTGTTCTCGGTTGTGATCTGCTGCACCTCAAAGTCATCATAAATATTTCTTCCAAAGTCTCTTGCTGTCATTTAGAACAGCACATTGCAAGGCTACTCCTGGGTTTATAACAAAAAGAAGCTAAAGCAATGCAATTCAAGGCTTGGCAAATTTTTGAGATCCTCAGTATAGATTTAAGCAGTGAAAGCGATTCTGTTTGGAAAAGTGCGAGAAAATGGGTAATCTTTCACAAGGCTTGGCATACAATGGAATGCTTTATGTTTCAGGGTAGCTGGAAAGGAGAAACAGAACAATATCCTATTTCAAATTTACCCTCACATTTAACCCATTATTCACCTTCTCCAGATATATCAAAACAAAGCAACAGGCACCCGATTAAACAATGCTAACGTGGTGGTCTGTGCAATCAACAAAAACACGCCTTGTGCTTGTGGGAGTTTGTTTAGCTCCAATACATTTCATCAGTACCTCTACAGACAAATGACGGCTGAGAGGTTCTGACCTCATTAATCTCAGAACTGTCATCGGCTCTGCAGACTGAGAACTGCCCCTCCGGAGATCGTCAAGGGAGACGATAATGTAAACAGGTCCGGGGTAAGTCAAACAAGTAGACGGGGCAGCCATATGGGACAGGCCAGGAATGTCTCTACTAAACACGTAAACAGGACGAGGCTCAATCTGATCTGATTTCCTGGGTAATTGGTACACACGCTCTCCTACTGCCCCAGAGGGGAGCCTTTGGCTGGGGGGAGGGCCGACCCTCACCTATCAAAAACAAACAGAGCAGTGTGGCACAGCATGATGACGAGCAGGCCAGCCAGGGGAGCCTGTCCCTGGGCTAGCAGAAAGTGCCGGAAGGCACCACCCCCACCAAGAATGAAGGTCAAGAGAGGCCCGGCTCCGCCCAAGTGCCAAACTGTGTGATTTACACCCATCCTCACGACGCATCGTAAATGCTGCCATTGTATCACTTCACACACAGCAGTGTATGAAACTGAGAGCACGGTGGGGGGGGGGGGGATTTTCCAAGAAGCAAAATTCATAGTTGTAATATACTTTGGATCATAGAGGCTAACTTCTTAGGTGGCAGTAAACTACTAAAATTTGCATTCATTACACATTAATACTAAGGCAAGCACATCCTTATGACTACAGGGTGCAAACGTGCCCAAAACTGCAGAGAACAACTAATAGCTAAACTTCCATCCTCATACTAACCAGGGTGTACCCACTAACTGGAACCGCACATAGAAGCAGACCAATAAATTCCGCACACATGCATGGTCCAAACCCAAATAACTCAAGGCAGGCTCTGGATTCACCAGCACTGACAGGACGCATAGATCACTGACAGTTGAAGTCCACGGCTGCATGATGAGATAATATTAAACAGTGCTGCTCGGGAAGGACATCTGCAAGCTCTACAGAGGAACCATATGCCAGAATTAAGCCACTGTCACAGCCCTCTGGAAGTAAGCGACCACACACTACAAATTTGTCAACATTATATATTCACCACAAACATCTCATCTGGGGGAAAACGAAAAAAACAAAAATTTGATTATATGCTCCACTGCTGCAGAAGATAAGAAATTCCCATCGCTATTAAGAACTAGAGCTGAATTTGATTTTGTCTGTATTAGAAAGAAATTGCTAAAATGCTCCCCATCATTTTAAATGACCATTAATTCTGTTTAATAACATGTAGAATGGGGTTCATTGGCAGTGTGGCCCAAAGCAGATGTACTGCCTGTTATCTTCCGGATCCCACCAGAAGCCCCAACCTTAGCCGGTTATAAACCACAGATAGAGAGAAATGCAAGCTGTGAGTGTAGCCATTTAATTAACCTTCACTGGCAAGCAAGCAGACCCTGCAATTTAGCATTCAAAACACAACAGCCTGGTTCAGAGGCGACCAGATGGTACTAGATGACAGACCTACCTGCAGTTATACTGTGTCTACTGTAAGGCAAAGGTGCAAAGCTCAGAAGAAACCTCTTCACTACTTAATTAGGCTGCACTCCTGCTTATTCTAAAGTGTTTCATGTACTGATTTACAGATTTTCGCTCGTCCCCACATAAGGAATATACTGTGATTGTGATAGCGGTGTGCACTTTGGATGCAGTCCATGCAGTGTGAATACGAGCGTCTGACACACAGCATTACATCATATGGAGTTACAGAGCCTGACTGACTCCTCCCTTAAGCGGCTCTCTGCTCTGTGCAGCACTATCCATGCTGGGCTTTGGAATCCAAGCAAAAAGGCCAGATGAGAGTCCCTGGCGGGCAGCTGCTCTTCCCGCCACGAGCAACACGCTTAAAGTTATTACGCATTTATGGGCGTGATAGAAGCATCAGGTGCTTAAATGACACGCCACCTCTGGGTGGAGGCCATGTCTGACTAGCTGCTCAAGCCCAAGCACTGAGGGCGGCTTCTCACCTGGGCTGCAGGTCTTGCCGTCAGCCTGGAGACGGACGCCGGTAGGACAGGCACAGCTGTAGAAGGGCTCCACGGGAGACAGGAGGCACAGGTGGGAGCAGCCGCCATTGTCAAGCCTACAGGGAGTCTGCACTGTTGGGGGAGGAGAGAGTCAGGATAAGGTCATTACTGCCACCCCCACCTCCAACCCCACAGAAACCGACCACCATGAATAAAGCGGGTCATCTCTTGGTTAATGTTCAGAAACTCACAGCATAGTGGAAAGACTCCCAAATGACCAGCTACTGCGGTTACGTATATATCACACAACTGCAGATCCCAGCTTTATTTACTGTTCTTTTCAGAAATTAAGTCCAAAGTGTCTTTGTTCTCGAATGAAACTACTCCCTGAACGGCGGCAGACATCTTCAAATAAATGTTCCAGGGGGCCTCCTTTCTGTGTTTTACCAGTGTGATTTCACGTAGGCCTGAGCTGCAAAAATAAAGCAGCTGGCTTCATTTTTTACTCTGGCGCTGGTCGGATCTCATTTTTCAAACTGCATAATGACAGATTTAAGAGACGCAATGAGAAAGACAAACTTGCTGAAGAACGGGCCCCTTCTTAGGACACGGGAGGTATGTGCGCAGAGAGCCAGAAGGTACGAGCGGTTCCCCGTGCAGCCTGATTTTCATTTTTGTAGACTTCCATCTCATGTGGACACATGGGCACTGATCAACACCACCCAACCCCCAAACACCCCACCTAATCTGCAAACCACAATCCCAGCTTCAACACCCGTTTACACAACGTTGGGTGTGAAAACACCAGGGAACAGGTTGCCAAAAACCAGGATGGAACCATTGCAACTTAGCCCCTCGTGTGTGTGTTCAAGACTGGGAATTAGAATGCGCTGGAAATGGACTCTGCCCTAGGTCTGTGGAGACTGCATATTTATTTGACTTGGACAGCAGAGCAGTGCTTGAGACTCTAGCGATCCCGAAAAAACAAAGCGAAGCGAGCGATCGTGCTGCATTCCTCTGCTTTCCGGTCTGCTGCGGCAGACATTTTCTCAGCAGGATAGTATATTCGTCAAGGAACTTGAGGCATCAGCCGTGTGGGGAAGGTTGGCATTAGCGGGCTAATTAAGCAGCCTGAGTTTCAGCCGTTTACTTGATCAGAGAAGTGAACAAGGAAGTTCTGAAAGGTGTGATCATAAAACCTGCACGTTTTCCTTAGTGTCTGTGCTGCAGTCCAGTGTACACCAATATGGAAAACGGAGGGAGCCATTCCTGACAGTTACCCTAAAGATACATATATATTGCATAGCAGGTAAATACAGTACCATGAAAACAGTGGGAATATGTCTAAAGACAAGTTTATTTCTTAGCTCGACTGAAGCTAAAAAGCGGCAGGAGCAGAAGCCTGGGCCCCTTCCACAGAGAGAAGCCCACAAACAAACAGCGGAGCCAGGCTGCTGAAAGCCTCAATTCCCAGGTGGGCTGATGCTGCTGAAATGGAGCAGGAAAGAAAAAAACTGAGAAAACAAGCAAGGGAAACAGGCAGGGGAGGAATCCATCACTCACAGCCCAGCTACAGGTCACACTATCATCACGCTCTGCCACTGAGCTGCTGCCGAAATCTGCTGAAGAGCTTTTCTGTCCTGCGGCCGACGCCGGGGAGTCCCCACTGAACGGCCGGCCTCCGTGCGCTCAACAGATTTAATATTCCACTTATGTTTCACCATTTGTGCAGATGCAGTGGGACTCAGAGTAGGCTTGTTTATATATGGACTCATACGGACTTAGCAAACGCTGTCCAGCACCTCTGTGCAGGACTGCAGGCGGGACGGACACAATGGAGCGATTGTATGTGTGCATTGTTTGGGATTTTACAATAAAAACTACTGTAAACAGACAGTTTGTGGGGGGGTGGGGCAGCTCACCATCCGGCTGCCTCTCCTTGCTCAGCACCTGGATGTCCATGGGGGAGTATATTCCGCCCAGGATCTCTCTCCTCTTGCTTCCCGTCTGCTTGTTGCAGGCATGGATGGAGCGCGTCTGCCAGTCGGTCCAGTACAGGGTCTCCCCCGAGAGGGTCAGCGCAAATGGGTGGGTCAGAGTGCCCTCGACGACCGTCTCCCTGCCAACACACACACACACACACACACACACGCAAACACATTTATATCCATTTCTTTGTGGGGACCGTCCATTCATTTCATTGGGAAAAACCCTTATCCAAACAATGACAACCTTACCCTTACTGAGCCCTAACCTTAACCATAAGTAACCAAACTAAATGCAAGACTTTTGGTATTGTTGTCTGCAATTTTTTGATTGCAGCCACAGCCATTTTAAAAAATGGTCCCCACAACATTACAATAACAGATTTTTTTATGTAATATATACAGAAAACCCCACCCTGCCACCCCCCCAACTCCACCCCACACACACTAATATATTTCTGCAAAATTCTCTCTGAAGACTACAAAATGAAAAACAAGTTTAAAATATGCAAATAGTTATATAATTCATGAATAATTATCATTTCCATCAAAATATATTAATTCAAAAAGACATTTTAATCATCACAGAAATTCCAAAAATCATGTTTTTATTATTTTTTACATTAAAATGAATTGGAAGTTTTAAAACTGGAGTCTACTTATAATGCAAAGGGTAGCGGATGTAAAAGTCTTTACAATTCACTACAGTCAGAAATCACACTGTCAGTGATGCTTCTGACAACACAAGTTGTAGTCATTAGTAACCAATTGTAACGGAGAAAAGCTGCCCGATTCAACCACTCTCATGCATAAAAATGCTTAGCGTTGCAGCACCAAACTAACAGTACCTAGATCTGAGAAGAAACGTACATCACATATAGAGGGCCTGGGATAACCTTAAATATACTACAAACTAGGACGATCACAATCAACTATATCAATAGTCGAATAATCTACCGATTAATCAGACAAATTCAGTGAGTAATCATTTACATACAATATAATACAATATATACGTCGCATTTGGCACGAAGCAGGAACCATTGCAGGGTCACACATACGGCCAGTTTAGGCATTACAGTTGCCGTGCAAACTCCACGCACGCGCCGTGCAGC
>JAAGVU020000008.1:24977453-25003210 GCA_011763525.2 Mormyrus iriodes | reverse complement strand
TCAGCGATATAAGTACATCAGGGATGTACACTTTCTTTGCGCCCATAAAAAAACCAATGCCACCAAGTGGACCAATCACAGTTCTTGTGTAGTTACATTTCTGTGGAGGTGCATGTCAGGCTTCAGCATACAGTCCACAACTACACCATACTTACAGGGTCCATTCGACACAGAAGTATAAATCATCCTGTACTACTCAACTTTGAAACTTCATTTCCATCCATACATCCATCCGTCCAGCAACTGACCTCTGATCATTGTCAGGCTTGCAGGTACATATGGAGCCATGCGACTCATTTACATTAAGAGTATTAGTGATTACTGCACACAAATGAATGTTTTTCCGACTACATGAAGCCATTTCAGAAGATGGAGGTGTGAGAGCCATATGACTAGCCAGAAAAAACATAGCTACATGAGTAACAAGCAAGGTGTTCCCTTCACTGGGGAATTTGAATGAGGATTTTATTTGGACAAGAATGAGTCATACAGTAACAAGCATATTTAAGTATTTTATGAGTCCTGAGGCAGTTTTCAAAATTCTTATCAGCAGTTTAAAGTTATACTGCCTTATACACATCTTCAGATAAAAGAGCCACGTTGGAGGTGGGCGGGGCACATGGTGGGCGAAGGCTCTGCCAGGCCCAACAGCACATGCGGGAGGCTGAGTGCAGCCGAGCCCAGCAGTCTGATCCCCATTAAAGACCAGCTCCTCTCTGCAGGAGATGCTGCATCAAAGGGAGCCAGAGGGAGCGAGTCTGCGCGGAAAAAGACCCGCGACAAATTCTGAGATTTCCTTCAGAAATGTTGTTTTTCTGTTATGACTTCAGTTCATTAACAGGACGCCGTTTATAATTAACTTTAAGAGAACAACCACATTTACAGCAGGTAGCACAGGCTGCAGCAGCACCCTCCCTGCTTTAAAAGCCAGATGCCGTGATTTTTAGAGTTTAACAAAGGCTTTGCTCTAGCTGTTCTATGTATTTGTCCCCATTCTACCATTACAAGATATAAAGAACCGCTATACCGTCATTATTTGGATCAGATGTTCTGAACATAAATACAGACAATGGCTAGGGGACCTCAAGTGTAAGGGGAAAATTAATTTTTTTTTTCCAATTTTAGAACCATTTATTCTATTGGATTCATATAACATCTTGACTATTTGAACTGCTACAAGTATGTCCTTCTTACAGCTGTATCTTACTTGCTGCTGACTTTCAGAAATTAGTCATTCCAGCATTCCATGAATAACTTCAAACAGCAAAGTTCAACAGTCACAAAGACGTTATGTGAAAAAATCCAATATATGCTTCTAAAGGAATGCTTGGTGTAATAACACTTCAAAAAGCTGCAGCTACAAAACAATTCTAGGAATAATTCTTAAATCTTTAATGATTAAATACCTGCACAGGATGGATTCTGGCACCAAGCACGTAGACGAGGTACGATGTTGGTCCACATTGGGACACGTACACGTCTCATATCCTGTTAAACGCTCTTTTTCTTGCAATCCATTTAATCAGAGTATTTTCAATTCAAAAGTTCAGTCCATTTGACGTAAGATAGCGTGACTGTTTACAAGGGCAAAAAGGCCACCATCTCTTTCGAACAGCTGGAGATGATTTAAGAACAAATACTTCACTTTTGAAATGAGGAACAAAAAGTTTGTCATGAAGTAAAACCTTTAAATTGAGAATTAACTTTTATGCAGATATCAATATTTCTCATATTTCCATTAATTTTATGAAATATAGACAATAAGTCTCAGAAGAAATAGCTTGCTATGGTGCTACTGCAACAAAACTTTGCTTATATTTTTAAAAATTACCTCTAAAAAGAAGAGTTTTAAGTTATTCCTTACAATTTTGAATTGTCGAGAGCAGCCTATTGTTTAAATACTAAACAACTACATTTTCTCCATAGTGAATTGTACACCACCATGGTTAATCAATGAACAATGCAACAGCTCTGGTCCAAAGTCCAAAATAAAGACAAGAATTCAGATGCTATCAAAACATAACCTGGATCACTAAATTTGAAGGTTCTTCATTGTCCACACTTGTGCCAGCCAGGGTGACTAGGAAAATCAGGAAATCTCACTGACACAAAACGAAGGGATCTGATCCATGTCAAGCTCCAGGAACATGAAAGTAATTCCTCTGAGAAGTGAAGATAGGGACAACCAGAAGACTTCGAAGGAGAGGGGGAAAACAAAAAAAAAAAACAGGAAAGCAGGGTTCTTACCGTGCGGCTGGGTTGAGTGCGATGGCACGGGGCTGGTCCAGGCCCTGCCAGAAGAGCACCTTACGGAAGCTGCCATCCAGGTTGGCCACCTCTATGCGATTGGTCTCCGAGTCGGTCCAGTAAAGCTTGCGGCCCAGCCAATCGCAGGCCAGGCCATCAGGAGAGTCCAGGCCCGACACCACCGTCTGCCTGTTGTCTAGGGTGGTCTCCTTCACAGCTTGAAGAGCAAAGGAGGAGAAACAAGAGGGTCAGAGGCCATGGCCTCTATCATCAAGCAGTCATCTGTACAGCAAATCATCCCCATGAGGCATAATCCACCGCTATGCTAGTCTATGTGTGACTGAGGTGCATTTACATGAACATTTTTGTGGATTTCTAAGACAGTGTTTCTGAAACCGGTCTCCAAGGACTTCCAGACAGTCCAAATTTTTGCTCCCTCCCAGCTCCTGGTCTGGCAGGAAACAAAAACGTGGACTTTCTGGGGGTCTACAAGGACCAGGTTGAGAAACACTGTTCTAAGACACTCCAGATCATGTTTGTTCAGCTAATATTCAAAAGAAAATCATACAACAAAATATCATACTAAAAAAACTATCTTCAGCATGGTTTGAAAGCTAAATTGTCCATTGTCATGCAAATCAAGAAAATCTGAAAGGATACCGTTGCTTGACAAGTTGTAATATGTCTGCTTGATGGCCTCCTCACTGACGTCCGTCCAGAAGATCAGCCCCTCAGAGAAGAGAAAGTCTACCGCAACTGCATCCAGGCCACTGACCACCACAGCGGACTCTGCCCTTCCAGCCTCGGCATCCACCAGTCGAACATCACGGCGATTCGCGAAGAGCAGTAGCGGGGAGCCTGAGCAGGACAAGGCCAAGGAGAAAGGGAAGAAAACCATAGAAGAAAGTGAGGAGAACCATAGGAGAGAGGGAGGAGAACCAAAGAAAAGGAAAGAAGCAAACAAGGACATCCTTCTGAGTATCAACCATTTAGTTTCCTGTAATATTCCATATTAATGGGGGCATCACTGCTTTTTATATGGAGTAAAGATGGTCTTATTTCCTCCTTGTAGATAAATTATATGGGCGGTCCCCAGGTTACCTAAGAAATCAGTTTAATTCTGTCTTTAATTTGAATTTGTAAACACGAGTCGAAACCAGAATATTACAGTACACACAACAAAAGTAACTACATACGGTACGGTACCTCGAGCCGACGAACCACTGAAGCCACGCAATGTTTTCCCGAGCGTCACAAAGTAGCACATGGGCTCATCATTAACTACTGAACCTGAATTTGTTACATTATAGGCTTTATGACAGTGTATTCGTAAGTATGAGTTTTCTGTAAGTTGGACGTTCTTAACCCGTGGACTGCCTGTATGCAAATTTTTTTTACTTCAGGTACAATAAACATGCCTTCAATAGTTTAAGACGTAAATCAATTTCATTAACAAGGAGCTAGTAATCAGATAAACCTGCACATTGTGACAATGTCAAGGAAGTGACCAGATGACATGCAGAGTGACCCAGACTGATGTCGAGACAAGCTGGCACGAAGCAGTTGTCATGGCTGCAGCACGAGGGCTGTGGGTTTGGGTGCTGCTCAGCGGTCAACCAGCACGCCAGTCCGCACGGTGCTGGGACAGCGGCTACAAGCGCTAAGGTCCAGCAATGGCAGCGGCTCCTGCACACACTCCCTTCATAGCCACGCGATAAATGTGGCAGACTGCCACTCTCAGACCGCAGGAGCAGCTCCCACAGGCGTGCGGGCTATCACCAGGGTAATCTTCATGCAAGTCAACATAACACAATGCACACAAGACCTTACATCAAATTTTGACCAATCACAACCTGTGCAAAAACAAAGACCAAAAGAAAACCTGTCATGCGTTTCAGATTCTACTCTTTAGCAATTGAAGATATAATAAAAAAAATAAAATGCACTCGGATGAAAAATTAGTCTTTGACATAACTGAACTTGCTTGGCAACATGAGCACAAATATAGGGCCCCAAAAATTGGAGCCTCTCCCAGTCACAGGAGATGCTAAATCCTAAGCATGTCCTCGCCTGACAGCACGAACCAAACTAAACACAATTCACACCTTGTCTTCACCCAAGACAGAGAGGACTGCTCGTCAGCCTGCTTAATTACCAAAGGGTCACGGGCCAAGTGACCCGAGACAAGTTACAAATAAAGCCCAGAGACATGATACAATCCACCCCACCCACCACCCCCTATTGGGGTCACTCCAGCCAGGATCTGAGGTGCTGAAATAACTATAGATACCGGCTTAGCACCAGGTCTGGGGGGTGTCTGAAGCAGAAGACAGCAGACAGAAGTTTAGGGGAACGGCATGTGCTCCACACTGAGCTGGAACCGTTTTTTTGTTCTGCACAATCAAGGAGAAATAGAAAACCACAGCGTTTGTCTGATTTGCTTGGGTCAGAACCAGCCCACAAAAACTTCATTCAACACTAAGTGAATGTCAGAAAACTGATTACTGGCAGTTACATGAAAAGCAGACCATTAAATGCTGGAAGGAGCACAGCGTAAAGCCAAAGGACATTCACAGGGCATCCGCAGCCCACAATCTAATGCCAACAGTGACCATCCTGTCACTATTTCCCCCATTGAGTACAATACAAGAATACTGTTGGACAGAAGGTGTGTGTTGGGGGGATTCAACAGCTGTGGTTTTATGCAGACCGAGACCTGTGCAGGCCAATCAGCAACTGGGCAATGGGGTCATTCACCTGTTCCTGGCGATGATTCACAGAAGCCAGTAGTGCCTCCATACTGCCCAGAGAAGGCTGTTGATCTGTAACCTATTTAAACCTATCCCTGCAGCGTTGGCAGCAGACACACACAGACACAGGATAACTGAACACTCATTCCAGGATACACAGCCCATCCAGCCTCACACCCTCCCCCAGTTTACAGGCCAAGTAGAGGTACTTCCCAAGTGCGATGCTAACACGTTCCGTTAATGTGACAATGAGACATTTCTGTGGAGTCTTAGAAAACCTTCTCAAAATAAAGCACAAGCTGGAGGGGAAAGGGCTTGTAGTTTCATTGGGCTCCCTGCAAGCAGCAGAGAGACAATAGAGGAAGGAGTGCGCAATTCTGCGAAAAGCGCGATAAGAGCACAGGGCTGCGCTCCCGCCTTGGCTCAGCAGTTCCCTTCCCAGGATTTCGGGTGTGGTGGGGACGGGCAAGGCAGCGAACAAGAAGCTAGAAGATGAACATCAAACAACCCGACTGCAGAGCTCAAGCCAAGAAAGCCAAGCCAATGCCTCCGACCTGCATTCAGAGCTACGCCACGTGGAATTCCAGAAGGTTCTCAGCCCCTCCACCTGTCCGGCTCCGTTTTTCGGTCAGCTCACGTGACCCTTTGAACCATTGTCAGGTACCGGCTTTTCCAGTCCTGTGAAAGGGCAAGGTAAGCACCTGGCCGACCCCCGCGCTCACCTCAGCATTTTGTCGGGGCGGAGGCACGAGACGAGCAGCTGAGGAGCCTCGGCTTGCTGCCGTCACCCAGCACCTCCGCGAGGGACGGGAAGGGACAGCAGCCTGGCACACAGACATGGGGCCTCTGTTCGGAAGCCATAATAATCAGCCCACCCTCTTGTTTGGGCTCAGCTTATCATTCCTAAAGCTAATCAGTGCATTTTCTACCATTTGTGGCGTTACAGGTGTCAGAACGTAAATAAATTTATGTATGCCTGTCAGGGATAAATATGTAGAACAAGTAGATTAATTCCAGACCACTCTAATTCCTCTCAGCATCATTTGCTACTGCAAACAAAATTAATACATCCCCAAAGTTCGCAAACTCAAACTGGAGACTATTGACAATATTACCGCCGTCTACACCTCCCTCCTTTTCCCTGGCCAGTGACATCACACAGCCACTCCACAAGTCATCACAGATTATATGACTTTAAGATCAGACAAAACAACAGCAAAAGGAGCAAAGTCCTCTTCAGGCATACACCCTCAGCATGTTTTACCAGACATTCAACTGGTTACTTTAAGCTGATTTCTCTCTTTTTGCACAGGTCTTTATATTTCACACCGATTCATGATTATGTTGCAGGTTTAATATCTAAAGCACAGCATAAATGCACAGAATACATAAAATGAGAACAGAATTTGTTACACCGCGATGGAGTTAATAAGATGGGACACATTCTATCAGTGAGTTAGACAGTACAGACACATATCGCTTAACCGTGGAGAATGAAAGCTAGAAGATATGAAATTGTGATTATTTTTATGGGGGATTCAGTTAGCTTCTAAAGCAGTGGTTAAGTTTTATCTTCAAAATACAAGCAGGAAACAATGGAACCCTGTGACACACTGTGTATTCTACGCACACAATTCCAGGCTCACTATTCACACAGCCACAGCAGAGCTAATTGAGAACTTTAATTCCCACATTAGCATAAAGGCAACTAGAGTGACTTCTAGCAAATGGTTTGGTAACCTTTTTAAATCTGGCTACATATCTGCACCCACTATTAATGCTGAATTTAGATTAATTAATTTATCAAGATAAATAAATTAGCAACTTCCATAGATAAGGAATGGACAATCATACAAATAGATTAACAGGCAAATAATAATCCATTGCATTTTCCTTAAAACATATTCAATTTAGCTTTTTCAAAGGCCATAAGCTTGTGCATTGTTAATAAATATATATAATCTGAAAAATACACACACACACACACACAATTGCACAGATTCAGCTTTGGGTGATGCTGACAGAGCTATGAATGGTCCAGCAACATTATTTAAAGTAAGCCTGCAATGGCTTCAGACAACATAAATCTGTAAATCGCCTTGATCCAGGGAAACAAATAAGCCAGCAGTACAATAAGACATGCAGCTACACTGAACCCCAAAGGCACACATTACGAAGTGATTCGTACACTTCACTCTAATACCGAAATTTGCTCGTAAATCTTTTGTTCTAACTTGAACACCTACAAAACCACACTTGGCAAATCCTTAAGCAGGGAGATCAGATAATTTGTCTGTAATAGCCTGCTCCCACTACAGACATAAAAAACAGAAAGCAAAAGACAGCTCGACTAATACCCTGTGGTTTAAGTTTGCATGTTAGCTTTTGACATCCCTTCCACTGTAAAGGGAAGATATAAATGTATTATTATTGCAAGAAGGAACAAAGTAAACATAAAAATTTGATATATGCCATCTCCATTACCCAAATCCTAATGCCTCAACTTGTTTCAGTGAAAACTGCACCAGCCTGCCCTTTTCTGCAAGTTTAACATAAAGGAGTGCTCTGCCAGCTATTGTTTCCAAACCCTATCAGTAAAACAAGGCTCCAATCATTGGGCTACCTGAAAGTGCAATTATACATAAGATCACTTAAATGCATTTTGTTTAATTAAATATTTAACTGAATATCTTATAACCCCTGATTCCTGACTTATAAATCTTCACACAATTGTGATCCAAATGTTTTAATAATTTAAAAAATTTTATGCTATTGTTCAGTGTATCAGATTCTCAAATAATCAGATAAACTGCCTATAACAAGACAGATAATACAACTGCTTTAATTGTTAATTGTTTTTCCGAGGTTTTATTCCATTAAATTCAACTAAAAATAATCACAGCTGATATGTGATGTCCTTAAAACAAAAATTCATCTTTAAAAATGAAAAAGTTATAATATTTTCAAACTTCGTGTCATTATACTGGCAGGCATCGGACATCGAAAATATCATAATGAATTTATTTTTATTTAAATTCGAAGTATTCATTGCATAAATATTACAACTACATAATCAAATGAATTTTCATATAAATCTCAGTTACGAAATAATGCATTTTCTTAGGAAAAAGTTGAGAAATCAAGATTTCGTACTGCAGCTAAATGACGTTTGACACGTATGAGAGGTGAGAGATATTTTAAAAAATGCAGGTAAGTAGTTATATATTAAAGCAATGGATCGCGTTTTCTGCACCAGAACTTCAGGATCAGCCACAGCTGCTGAACAGCTTCTAATAAGCTTTATAGGTGATCAACTAAAAGTAACCGGAGTACAATCACAAGACGTCTCCATACTTCCACTGCTGACCGACACCCAGTTATTACCACCTATTCTGCAAGGGCATGAACTTAATAACACTTAAACACGGATTTAAAGATCGGAGACGGACAGAAGTTTTATTCAAACATGGCAAAGAAGATGAACTACTTTTTCAGGCATACCTATAAGTTACATTTCAGTCAAGTGGCCATACTGCTCCATAACACTTCCAGCAACAGCGTTCTCACTTCACAAGCGCAGGACCGGGACCCGAACACAAAAAAAGTTACAAAACTCACCATTAACGACAAAGAGCAGAGTACTGTGGATCAGCAATAAAACCGCCATTGAAACTGCATAAAGTTTCGGGTCTTCTCACTCCGGCTCCATTCTTCAGTGTGGTAGTGCGGAAAAATAAGAAAACTTTCTGCTACGAAAGGAGCAGTTGAGTTTGCGGTAATCTGGATCGCTCTAATCACAGGAGGCACCGCAGCGGCGACTGACAGCGGAAACTGCCTGACGTCACCCAGCGCGCACCGCGCAGGGGAGTATCATGCTCAGGAAAAATATACCACTTCATACATTCTCTATTAATTAAAAAAATCATAATGCGATCTGATAGCATAAAACCGTTTCGGTGTTTTAACATTTGCTTTCACGGATAATGAAGAATGCGCGATTTAAAATGATTGGACCTAATTTAAACAGTACTAACTTTTACACATACGACTATAAAATTATATGTATCGGAATCCTAATGCATGAATGTTTAAGTGGTGTAAGCCATCGAATCGAGCATTTTACTGTCAGTATTTGTTGTGTCGCTGTTATACATGCATGGGACAGTCAAGTTTTGCTACATGATCTAGGTGTAACCCTAAAACCTGTTTGCCGTTATATAATGTGTGCCACTGTACATTTCTCTCTGCACAGCACAGTTACAGCATATCATACTGTACTGTCTCACACATGCTTCTTTGCTACCCTGACCCTCAACGACCAGCCACCGCACCGTCTGCCAGACGTCACCGAATTATTTGTTCATTCGCATTGTGCAAGTCATGAGGAATTCATGCTCAGCATAGCAGCTCAAGCCCCTTGTGCCTCAGCTGCCTGTGATTAAGTAGGGAAGACAGCCCCTCCCTCTGTGCTGAGAGCTCTGCACCGAGATGGCCATCTCGTCAGTTTTATCCCAAGGTGCCCCCTTGCTGACACATAACTGCTGCTTCAGTGGTGCCTGTGACTCACGGTGCCACTGCTGGTTGAAGGCGACCGTCATTTCCATCACCGGGAGTCCATGTGGCTGCGTTTTACCATAAACTCATTAAATCAGACCAAGCCGGACTGGTATTCATTCCCAAGACTGCGGTAGGCAAGTCTATTACTGAACGGTACCTTTTACTTGAAAAAACCAGATTAAAAGGTTGAATGTTTCATTCTCAACACTGCAGTGAATGAATGTTACACTGAAGGATGTCAAACATCAGAAGGCTATAATTATCCCACACTCACAGCAGAAATCCTGGGGCACAAGGCAGGTTCTAATGCAGGTCTTTCATAAGTACACACATTTAATCACCATTTTATGCACTGAAACAGTGCCACCAATCTACCTGAATGGCAGTTTACAGGAGTGTGAGATGAAATCTGCAATCTGTAATGTGTGACAGTATTTAAGCATGACAAAAATGATAAATCAAGCAGGCTGAGTGGGGACTACAACACTGTTCACTGATGTTTCTCAGCAGACTGTATTTACTATCATAAATTAATGTTTTCTTTATAGTGTTGATGTGCACCCAACATAGTGCATGTTGTAAAATCATATGTGTCCATATGGTATAAACACAGCAGAGATAATAAAGTTTCCTTTTAAATAATCAGAGGTTGCTCCATATCCCTGGATGCAATGTGACTGTCACATGAAACATTTAGTAGTAGTTGTTTCAGTGGCCGTTAGCTTTTCAGCAAACCTCACAGGACTGTATAATATGTCGTTGCCCCTCTGCAGGGACAGGAGCTACTGTGGGATTTGCTGCCAGATGCAGAGGTAAAACTTCAGCAGTGGATTTGCTGTGCAGGATGGCAGCTGCACTGTCCGCCTTTGCCAGGTAGCAGTAACTCAGCAGTGCCCTCTGCTGTGCACAGTGAGGAACATTCAGCAATGACTAATCAATATGGTGGCTAGTAGACAGCAATGGTCCTGGGGGACTTAGCTGGGAGGCTGGGGGGCAAAAGTGGCAGCCCTAGACTAAGACAGCATGAAGATGGATCAGTGCGCAGCTGTCAAGGTCTGCAGACCACCTTCTGCAATGAACTGATTTTTTGTTTTCTTTGTTGTTATACTGAGCAGAAGAGGCTGGGAACAGCCTTATGAAAGATCCCCAGCAAGGCTGTCAAAGTAGCAATGAGAAAAGATTTTTAATAAAATATTAAATATGTATTAATTAAATTAAACATAGCCTTGAAGTCCTGTGTAGTGTATCATCTCACCTGTAAACATTAGTCTTTATGTTGACCATCTTATGGCAGGTCTAGGCCTAAACTTTCTCATTGGTTCCTGTGGCACAAGTTCTTAAATGTCCTCGGGTTAATATAAAAGACCACACTGTAGCAAGAATATTGAGAACTTGAGAACTATCTCAAAGAAGTTTGTAAAACTGACTGTAAGAAACTTCCTTAAAAATTAGTCATTAACCAAATACAATGCATCATCGCTTTAAATGGTAGAAGGATTTAGATTTCCACTGGCCTGAGCAGAGGACAACACTGCCACCAATAGGTGGAGCTGTGAAGCTCTACTACAAGTCCAGAGTCCTTTCTAACAAGGCACTGTGCTGGCTTGGGAATTGGAGAGGGAAGCCATGCCACCTTTCAACCTGACCACTCCCTCTTAATGACCAGGGAGGGTGAATTCAGGAAACATGTGTCTGACACTTATACTGTAACCTGCCAAGATGTTTGTGCTAGGATGTCAGATTAAGTTTGGCTACTGCTCTGCCAGACCCACAGGGCAGAAATTCATTCAGAATTCCATACTCATCCGTTGAAAACCACACAGAGTAGCATGTGAGTTTGCTTTAGCTGAAAATATGTTCATTTGTGTTTATACTTGTCAGTACTGCTGTGAAGTGCGGCTATATATAGAGCTCATCGGAATAATTATATACAGTGCAATCGAACAAACAGCACTCTTAAAAAGTAAAAATTTCCCTCTTTGAATGGGGTTTGGAGGATAAACAGATGTTCTGGCAGAGAACGCTCTACGGACAGATGCTCAAAGTCCCTGACTAGCCTTAACTTAATATAAATGGAAACACATGTCTTCTTTGGACATTTGAGGAACACAACCAGCAATTCTACGTACTAAGAAAAATTTTGTAATGAAATGTTCCCTTACAATGTGCCCAACCCCAACACCACAGGGCACCATGGTTTTCACTCAACCTCAGCCTTTAATAGCTATATTGAAGTAATTATGTGGACAGTGAGTCACCACAGAGGGTCCTTCTGGTGCTTCAGGTGGAGGACATTGACCATTGAGGATCAGGCTTGGACACTCCAACTTCATGCTAGCATGATAGATGTAATCAGTAGTGCTCCTGTTCAACCAGCAGATTGTGTCAGCTGATTAGCTGGCCTCAAACTTTTCAGTAACACACATGACATATGGAACAAATTCCAAACCAAACGTGTGGATGAAAACTGTGTCGACACATTTGCTAAAGTCCTGCATGTGTAACTACAACCAGAAATGTATAAGTCAACTGTTGCAAGTTCAAGGTGCATAACATGCAGGCAGCCTTGAAACATGTCATGTTAACTTGTTATGACTACTGACTGCATTAGCTCACGGCACACTTCCTGCAGGGAAGTACACCTTTAGAATTTTACAGTCTTCACTTGCTTCTTATGGTATTGTGCCTCAGTTCATCATCTGTGTGGTGTGTGGCTCAGCGGGTTAGGGTGCTGTGTCTGTGATCGGAACCCTGGGCTGACAGAGTGATTTCACAATTGGGTCCTTGAATGGTGCTCTTAACTCCAAAATACTCCAGAGACTGTGTGATCCTGCTATCTCAGAAATGTTTGTCGCTTTGGATAAAAGTGTTGGCTAAATTAAATAAATGTGGCTTAAATCATTATGTCTTGTACTGAGTAGCTACTGTACCAGGATGTGATGCTGCTGATGAAGATGGACACTACTTTCATCTGTAAATGTTGAGTAGAATTGGTGGTGGCCTTTGGGCCTTCCTCTGAGGAAAGCAAGGGTTTGGTAGACCTTCCTGTTGACTGCAGAGGTTTTATGAGACCAAGTAAATTTGTCAACAGTATTTTAAATAAGTGACAGATAACAGATACCTATTACCTCAATATGGTCAAATAAAGGGTTAGGAAGGATTAGGTAAAGGAAATATTTTGTATTCAGATGTAAATACCTGATTTTTAAAAGATATATGATATACTTACAAAGGTAACTGCATAGCAAAAATGGGTGCTATGTATGTAAAATGGGCTTAGATTTATGCTGTATTTTCCTGGAACACCAGAGTAAACATGGAATATGGGGACTGGTCAGAGAAAACAGACTGGAGAAATTCCTCTTATGCGTAAATGCCCCCAGCTCAGACTTGCTATCCACACCCAACTAATCATCAGGCTGGGGACACACAGATCAACACAGTTCAATGACACCGGACTGATTGTGTCATGGTATTCTTTCTTTAAGAGATCTTATATCATATATATCGTTTATCATGCTATCGTTGACGTGCCTTTTTTTCAGCCTGGATATTACTGTAAGTCATTTGTGAATGCTACAGCTTCTTTGGATTTCTGTATGCAGAAAGGTGATTCAGTATTGCCTGTGCTTAATCTCAGACATGTGCCATCTGTGAACACCAGGTATGGCACAATATAAACATTGGGGATTTATTAAAAGTACTTTTAGGCTCATGAACAACATGTGTCCAAGCAATCCTTCCATCGTAAATCTATAACACAGGCCCCTTCTGAAATGGTATGTCCTTTCAAATATATTATGACTCGCTGGAGCACACGCTCACATATAGTTTTTCTGAACATATTCAATTTCTCAACCTTCTATTTAATGTATAAACAAAATATACACAGTATACAGTTTGTAGCTGGAGGTTTTATTGATGGATGGATCAAATGAAGACAGCATGATAAAAGCATAATGACATGAATTCAAAAAGAGCCTAAAATAAAGGCATAAAGATGAACAATTCTAAAGCAGTGAGGCCCTGATTTATACCTTACTCACTAATATAACTGGCAATAGTTAACACAACTGACGAACTGACTGAGAGTACAGCATAGAAATCGGCAGATAAACACATAAAAGGGGTTTGTGTCTGTGTGTGTGTAAGGTGTATAAACTAATCACAGATAATTAGTTCGATTCAAGAGCATTATTCCCTGCTGTCATTTAAAAATGAATTGAGATCCAGCATTTCATGAAACTATTTCGTCTGAAATTACAAGAAAAATATTTTGAAAGGGCATCCTTCGACAATTTTCCCGCGTTTAATAACTTTAAATGGATTTTTCTCTCCGTGGGCTACCATACTTACCCTATTTCTATTATCTTTTACGGTGTTTTAGTAAATCTTTACTAAGAAATACATGGTTGTTCAAAATCATCTATGCATCTTTCCCATTTTCACCGACACATCTGTATTGATGTCAACTGGTATAAAGCGGTCTGCTTAACTCACAAATAAATTTAGTGATACGGGGAACTGCTATTTCTTATTCTCTATTTATTCGCTTTACGGTTGATCTAATTTTCCGCACGTGTTCGTGTGAATCATTGTAAACTATATTCTTACTTGCCTTAAACTGCATTATTCCGTAGTATTACCATTCCGTATAGTTAATTTGATTATTTTCTCAAGAAAACAATTAACAAAGTATGAACAAAACGATGCGAATTGTCATGAGAAAAAAATTGCGCGTTTGCGTTTTTTACAACATAAAAAGGTGTACATAAAACTAGGGAAATGGAAAATATAGAATCTTTAGGCCTGGCAGTACCCATGGTGTCCCTCGATATATGGCGTCTTTGTGAGCGTAAGAAGAGTGCAGTTGTCAATACACCCAAAAACACATTCATTTTTCAGTTAGGAAACTTCTCTCATACGTGCACAGCACAGATACTCAATTTAGGCGAGGTATCTACGTAAAGTATAAAGGTATGCGTATACCCACATCCATACCAATAGGCTGTGACCGTATGTTGTAAATGTATTTAATATAATCTATGCAATCATGTCAGCTGACTGTTTTTTCTTGCAAGTGACGTTAATTGCATGACATGTATGGGCTTTTGTGAATGATCAACACACAGGTATGGGTAACACCCTGAAAAGAAATTAAACCCATACTCTCCCTGTCTTTGGACCAAGAGGTTTGACCCCACTCTTTTGTAACAGTACACATATATAATAAAACAAATGCGCCTATTGTTCATCATCCTGCTAATTATAATTACTGAAAAGGTTAAATTTAACGAATATATGTAAAATACCGTCATGGCATAGGACGGCTTTATAGGGGGATGCTGGTGTCCTTTTGTTTGCTAGCTAATTTGGGTAGTTAGCTTAGCCACGTATGACGGCAAACAAAAACAGAGATTGCCATCTGAGCAATAAGACTGAATAACTCTGGGGTAAACGAGCTGGTATTTCAGCAGGATATTCACGGAGCGGCGTTAAGCCGGCGCAGCACAGAGGTACTGTTCTCTGTGCCCGGGACGTTCCACCCGCCCGGTTATTAGCATTTAGCCTCTCCAGAGCGGCTGCAGACTCTCCGCGTCTTATGTGGGATGAGGTTTAAAGGGAAAAGTGGCTCGTTTCGCAGCACTACTTTCTGTATGCCTCCGAGAAGGGTATGAAATAAGTGCTGGGTCTTGCGCCTCGACGCACAGCAAGAGGTTGACTAACCGTGTACTTTCTGACATTTTTGTCCTAATTCATGCTGCTTTTAAAACCGAGCTTGTATTTCAGATGCGATCGCTGGTCCGAGTGTACAGTGGGTCTATTTCTTGTCGGCGGCGGTGCTGCGGCCCCTTCTATCCTTCCTGTGCTCGCCGCCATCTTGAATTTTAATGCTAATTTCTGGAAATTTTTGTTTCCTCTGATATTTTACCGAAGGAATTTCACGGCGTGTCCGGCTCGTAGCAACGGGCAAGTGTAACCCAAGAGAAAGGTTAAGGTGGGTGCTTTTCATTTATGTCTGTCTCTGGATCGATTGTAAGCTTTTATGACACTTTTGTCCGGGTGAAAATGTTGGCTGGGTGGTATGGTTGATGGAGGAGATAGTCATAGCTAGAGATGAGTTGTCTATTTAAAAGGGCCCAGACTTAAATGCATTTGAAACACGTCTTAAGTTTTGTATATTTATTTCTGACACTTTAAAATGCCTAGTAATACAACCATTCCGTAATCCGAGTTGATTCGCGAGTTGACCTGCTGTGTAGATCAATAACGAGACATTGACTTAATTTTCGTAATTTTCACCAACGTTATAAAGACAGGTGTAGCGAGTTGGCTAGCTGCATGCTAACTGGACGGTTTGGAGGATTAATTGGGATTTATATTGACGTTATGAGTGATTTTAGTAATGCGGTACGTAGATATGGAGGTAATGTTTATAAGGTGTAGCCCTGGTGAAATTCGTCGTCAGGGACGACCGTTAATTTTGGCTTGAGCGATTTGTGTTTAGATCACTGCCATCATTTGTTACAGTTCATGAAGTGTGGTCGTTCAACGGGAAAGGAGACTGCAGCAGCCGCTTGGGGGCAGTATCGCGCCGGCGTCGGCGGCCAGCGAGTGGCGGCGCTGCGTGTATTTCTGAGCATTATAATGCCTACATGAGCGGTCAATGTCCAAGTGTAATTACAATGGTGAAGCCATCACCTGCGAATAAATAAAGCTTTTTGTGACGGTTGTCGTTGAATTAGAATGCGACGGTTCGTTCTTGGTTATTTGCCATATATCCTCGTTATGTAACCTTGGCTGAGGTTTTAAGCCGCAGATATACGTGTGTCTCATCCCCGGTTGTTGTCAAGCGATATCTGTAATAGTCTGGGGCATCTTGCTTCACGACAGCCTGAATTCAGCCTAGCAAAGTTTCGCCGGTGTCTTGATTTTGTTTTTAAAACCTTTTAAAAATTGCTACACGTCTTTCCATGGCAGTGTTATTTGATGTTATTGATAGCCTCTAACTCACGGATGTTTCCTGCAGGGAATGCGTCGACTCCTTTTAAGTGTGAATCCCACATACTCGAATCCTGCTCACATATTAGCATATTGATCCACCCAATTCACTAGAAACTAGTCTTCGTACTTTATTTTTTTCTTGCGTGGATCGTGACCGCTATGGGGAGCTATATATCAATTTCCTGATGGAGCTTTTGTGAAGTTCAAGTCCAAGTCTCAGCAGTCACACACAGTCGGTACCAAACTACAATAAAAGCATTACGCAAGACCTTTGAAAGGAATTGCACTACGACTAAGACACTTTGACATGTTAATAGTTGGATCTAACTGTAGTAATGAATACGTGGGACTAGTTATTGTACATAATTTTCTTGCAACAAAATAATAATTCCCCTCACTTTCCTATGCTTATGTTGATGAAACTGCATGGCTGCTTGAGCAGCAGGTAGGGTATTTGAGGATGTAGCTGATGGCTTTTATAAGTCTCTATTCACGGAGCTGTCAGCTCTCAAAAATACAATGAACAATAGAGTGGACTTAACCAAAGGAGTATAGTTTAATTTTATGGAAAATAGTTTGGTTTTTGATGACTTTTTCAGGCTCTTTGGTGAAGTACTGTATACAGCTCACTTCATATTGTGTTTATGCTCAGGTACAAACATGCAAATGCACTCTTGAAGATTAATTTCAAGTTGAAATTCTGTCCATATTTCCCAGTAATGTAAAGACAGCATATTTATGATTAACACTAGTGGTTACCTCTACGGTAACGGAATTACCAATCAGAGGAAAATCTGGCTACAATTTAATAAGAGCTGACTTGCTTGCAGCACTATCAGAGCTCTGGGCTTGTATCCCAGTTATTGAATTGTACTAAATAATCAGCTGCACACTTCACCAAATGCATAACATTTTGGTAACGGAATTACAACTACTGTAAATTTGCCTTACAACATGAAAGATGAGTCTTTTCAGCTTTGTTTAGCTTTATTTTTCCTTTTGATGCATCAAATGTAATATTGTTTTCCTGCAAGACGAAGAACATTGCTAATTAAATAAGCAATGTTAATCTGGTTTTGATGGTTTCTTTCGGTCTGTTGAATTTTTAGAAGTCTTTCAAAAGCACAGACACTGGTTTGTGCATCTGGATACTCAGTTTTGTATTTGTGTGTATGTTCGCTGTATTCTGTTTTGTAAAATGCTTTTATGTGGAGACTCCACTTTGATGCGTTGCTATTCTTTTTCTGCAGGAAACACTTGAATTTGCCTATCCACACATTGCAGGTCACCTTAAGCACAGAGACTAAATGCAACTGGACCAGGTGGTTTGTTGGTATGAAGTGGATGGGAGAATCCAAGAACATGGTATTAAATGGCAGGCGAAATGGCAGCAGGTTCCCCAGTGAACAGCCCTTGAGCCAATCCCGACCTCAGCACTCCCAGCGGGCCCATCTGCGCCACAACAAGCGTTCCCCCAGCAGCAGGAGATGTAGCCGACGTGAGTGCTCTGCCATAAACCCCCCTGCGTGTCATCTTAAGTCCGAATCTTCTGTGGATTTATGGCTATATGGTTCTCAGTTTTCAGAGATTTAACCCACATTAGCCTCTGGAAAATTAGCGGCTCATAAACTGAAGACTAGCCTAATGGGTGTGTAGCATGTACAGTTTCTCAACATTATGAAAAAATCTGTTCCATGCAACATACCCTCCAGTGCAGAAGTAACCTGCTCCAAGTTTGTGTGTAAGATGACTTGAGCCCATCACCAGGCTCTTACAGTGGTTCTTTTCCACAGGGTTCAGCGCGGCTCCCCTGGAGGCAGAGAGGCGCTATGTCCCCTCCTCGGGAATGACCGCCAAAGAGCTTTGTGAGAATGATGACCTCACTACCAGCCTGATTCTTGACCCCTATTTGGGTTTTCAGACTCACAAGATGAACACCAGGTTTGTGCACAGACTTTGTATTGGTCCCCTTCGGTTTTGATTAGCTTCCAAGATGGCCTTGCCAATTAAATTTAATCAATCTAAAATCGAGGTACAAACCACACAGTGTGGAATGTCTAAGCAAAATGGTGAACAGCCATGTCTAACATGAGTGAGGTGTACACATATTTAGTATGATTATTTTGGCCCCTTGACAGGTTTCGACCTATCAAGGGAAGACAAGAGGAGCTGAAGGAAGTGATTGAGGGTTACAAGAAGCACGATGACCTAGAGAAGGCTTTCCACGCTTTGACCGCAGGGGACTGGGCCAGACACTACTTTCTGCACAAGAATAAGGCCCAGGAGAAACTCTTCAAAGAGCATGTAATGCATAGCTGACAAATCCATCAGGAAATCTGTAGAACAAAAATTTTCATGGTCTGAAAGTGCAAAACTGTTTGTCTCCTTTTTTGATAGGTGTTTGTTTATTTACGGATGTTTGCTGCTAATAGTGGATTTGAGATTCTTCCTTGTAATCGCTATTCATCTGAGCAAAATGGAGCTAAAATCGTCGCTACAAAAGAGTGGTAAGCTCCCTAAAGCATGTTACGGCTTTGAGTTTTTAAAGGCTGATCTGCCGTAACTGCCAAATGTCTACATTCCGCTCTTGTGTACTTCACCTCAGTGCTGTACTGTACCTCAGTGTTTCTCCACACGATGCTCGGGGACCCTCTGACGGTCCATGTTTTTGCACCCTCCCAGCTCACCATGGACTGTTTTAGGGGTCTTTGGGGACTGGGTTGAGAAACACTGTACTTGCTTGCTTGGTGTCACTTGAGCTGGTCTCCCCGGTTTGTGGTGCAGGAAGAGGAACGATAAGATCGAGTACCTGGTGGGCTGCATCGCCGAGTTGTCAGAGAGTGAGGAGAACCTGCTCTTGCGGCACGGGGAGAACGACTTCAGTGTCATGTACTCCACCCGCAAGAACTGTGCCCAGCTCTGGCTCGGGCCCGCTGCCTTCATCAACCACGGTACGCCATTTAGTTTAATCAGACAACAAGCTGGCTCTTTGCCTTCTTACTGCTGCTTACCAGTTCCACACATCTATTTTACCATCACCTGCATTTAAAATGTTGACCGTTGATGATGGACATAAATGTTTTTCTCTTTTCAGATTGTCGGCCAAACTGCAAGGTGAGCGAGTGAAGATTAAAATAGGGAAGGGGAATTCCACCAGAAGGCTTGCAGAGTGTTGTGGTGGTTGTTCTTTGGTGTCAGTGACTGAAAAAGAAAAAAAAATCATTGAAATTATTTTAAAGAAATAGTCTTTTTATTTCACTAGTATGTAAGAAGAAAACAGTTCATGAGTGTGGGAGAGGGAGGTAGATGAGGCTTTCATTGCTTAAAAGAAAAGTAACTGGATGCCTTATCTTTTCTGGACTTTAAAATACCTAGTATACTTGTGGAAATGAATTAACTGGCCTTCTTTTTTCCCCAGTTTGTATCTACTGGTCGGGATACTGCCTGTGTCAAGGTTCTTAGAGACATTGAACCAGGGGAAGAAATCTCCTGTTACTATGGTGATGGCTTCTTTGGAGAGAACAACGAATTTTGTGAATGCTACACTTGTGAAAGGTGTGTCTTGAAATTGATTTACCACTTTTTAAAGTAATACTGACCTTGTTGTGCTTTGTGAATCTGGAGTTAATCTTGAAGCTCTTCTTTCCGCAGAAGAGGCACTGGTGCTTTTAAATCCAATGCTGGCCTACCTGTGGTAGCTCCTGTAATCAACAGCAAATATGGACTGAGGGAAACGGACAAGCGGCTCAACAGGCTGAAGAAGCTGGGAGAGATTAACAAGAACTCGGACAGTCAGTCTGTGGGCTCCCACACAGATGCAGATTCTCAGGAAAAGCCAAGCGCACATTCATGTAAGGGCTCCCCTGTTAGGTCAGGGTCTGCTTTCATTTGCCTTTGGGGAAAATGTAAATATTTTCTCCTTGAAAAAAAGTTAAATTAAATCACCCTCTAATAGAATGACGACTTCAATCCATCTGCGCTCTGTGAATGTTTGTGCAGCATTTCACTTGAGAACATTGATTTAAGTCTTAAAGCTTTCTAAATAGGGAGAGTTTTTAATTTCGTTGTCTTTGAAAATAGAATTATAAGCAATACTTTTAAGATATTGCCATTATCTCCTTCATTGAACAAAATGATATAAATAGTCAGCCTGCATCTTACGTGGTTTTTGATTGTGCGGCTTTGAACAAACTCTTCGAAAATATATTAAAGAACAGCTTTAAAACTAACCCAAATGCACAATTTTAAATTGGCATGCAAAGTGCGTAAGTGTGGATTGAGTATGGTGTGTGTCAGCGTGCTATCTGTTCAAGCATTCACTGGCCAGCATCCTAACTCGGTTGTCATCTAGTACTGGCTGGTGGCGGAGCTGCACTCGCTATTTGTGTAATGTACTATAGCATTCACTATTTGTGCTGTGTTTTCACCATATGCCAAAGAGAAAATTGTAACATCACTACTGTGCTGTTTTTACATAGAATTTATATTGTATAGGTACAGAACTGTAATCTAGGCATCATTTACAGTATATGACAGGTTGGGAGTAGGTGTATATGCAAAGTTAATAGGCATTTTTATATAAGGGTCTTGAAGGTACATGGTTTTGGAGTATTGCGGTGGGTTGTGGAACCAATTAAACATGTAATGTGAGAGTGTATAGAAGGTACACATTGGCTAGCAATTTGTCGAAATATGTCTTAATTTTACCAAAATAACATTTGTTGTTTGTGGTTTAGCTGCAAAGAAAAGGACGTCCACCAGTGTGAAAAAGTTCACCAAAACCCGGACATTAACCAGGCAGTCTTTGTCAAGAACTCCTACCTCTACCTCACCTTCTAAACAAAGTCATATGAATAACTCCAGGGTACCAAAGAAACTAAAATCGAAACCCGCAAAGCCTTTGCCAGCTAAAGTCAAGTTGAGGAGTCGATGCCGGGGAGCAGAGCAGAAGGCCTCTGTTAAAATCGATTCTGGATCCCTGGGTCTCAAAGAGCCCAAGGTGGTCCTATGCAAGAATGTTCCAGTGAAGAAAGAGAGAGAGACAGGAGGACCTGCTAAGGTGGAGGGCTCCAGGGGTTGCTTGACACGGCATGCGGCCAAGGAAAACAATCATGACTCTCTAAAGGGTGCTCCTTTGTGTGATGGAAGCTTATCGTGTACTTATAGAACTAGAAGGTCAACCAGAACTCAGGGGCCTGCCAGCATTAAGCTTGAACCAAATCCGCTGGAAGGCCTCATGCCTATTCCGGGAGGGGTGGTCATTAAAACAGAGCCTGTGGAAGAATGTGTGACAGATGGGCTCGTGCTGAACAAGCCCAGTCTGGAGACCAGCTGCCCCAGGAAGGGCAACTGCCTACGGCGGAAACGATTACAGGTCAAGCCAGACCGGACAATAAAGGTAGAGGAAAGGGAAGGTTATGGAGAAGGAGGTTTTAAGGAGGACCTCTGCAATTCTGATAGGACTGACTGCGGAAAGGTGCTCCTTGGCCTCCCAGAGAAGCCTCGGGATTACCACGGGATAACCAACGGTGGAAAGTTTCTTGGCAGTGACAAATCCAAGGACAGCTGCCGAGCCTTTGGTAAAGGCAAGAAGAAGCGTCAGATCACTCGCTACGACGCACAGCTGATCCTGGAGAACAACTCGGGCATCCCCAAGCTCACGCTCCGCCGGCGGAGGGATAGCAGCAGCAGCAAGACCAATGAGCCGAGTGAGGTGGATGTGGTCAACTCCTCCAAGATCAGCATTAAGTTCAGCAAGGACCATGACAAGGACAAGAGCAGCTCCTACGTGGCCAAGCTGAACAATGGCTTTAGCTCAGGTGCCCACAACTCCACCAAGCTGAAGATACAGCTGAAGCGTGAGGAGGACAGCCGGGCCATCACGCAGACTCATCCGGGAGAGCTGTCATCTGACAGGGTCGTCACAGGGGTTTTAGGAGAGGGTCTTCAGTGCATGGATGGGGGTCACCCAACTCAAAACACAGACTCCTCGTCCTCTGAAGAGGAGGAAGAAGATGACTACTTTGATGAAGAATTTGAGGATGACTTCATTCCACTTCCACCGGCCAAACGTCTTCGACTCATCGTAGGGAAAGATTCCATAGACATTGATATCTCCTCAAGGAGAAGAGAGGATCAGTCTCTGAGGCTCAATGCATAAGCTCTGAAGGTCATGTCTTGACTTTAATGTTCATTTGCAATCAACTATGTGTTGATGATGTTTAAAAAGATAAATGAATAAGCTGATGAAAATAAAAGACCCGTATACATGAATAAAATCACGTCATTCTGTAAAATTTAGTAAAGGCAATGTATTCATTGTGTGTATATAAATATTCTAGAAAATGTACAGTGTATATGATCCTACAAGTCTGAAATGTGCAGATTTTTATTGTACTTTTTATTAACCACAATGTGCAATTTTGAATTCTGTTGACAGCTTGGGTTTGTAGTAAAGGATTTAATCACACGTGCGCACACACAGTCAATTACTAGCTTACTGGGAAGCAGTGGTGGTATCTTATGTATCCAAATTCTTTTCATACTAGACAATTACTTTTGAGGGTTCATGAAAGCAGTATGTATATATGTGTGTGTGTGTGTGTGTGTGTGTGTGTGTGTGTGTGTATATATGCATATAATACTTTGCCTTGTGAAATGTATAGGGGGAAAAAAGTCATGTACAGAACAACTGGGTTAAATTATTTTAAATTTTTATTAAATAAAACTCATTGAGTTGTGTCAGACATGTCTCAACTGCTGTAGATCCCTAACCAGTGGGGTTCATGGTGCTTAGAATGGTGGTGCTGGCCCGGGCGGTCTTCTGGAAATAAGGCGCAGACTACCTGGGGGTCTGCAGTCGTGTTGTTATAACAACCCCAACTATCCACTTTCTGTTTTTGAATCCTGGGACTGATGTGCCAGTTGGGTTTGGCCTCATTGTAAAGAAGCTTTCCTTTTTTATTTTTCTTGCGAAATGTTTGCTGCTGGAATAAAAAAAAAAAAAAAGTGTTAAGCAGTCATGCTAGACTTGCTGCCAGATTATCAGTTGACTAGAAAGTTCTTGGCTTTATGTGCATTGTTCCATTTTCGATGTGCTTTGCTGTTTTCTTTTTCCTCTGTTTAAATTTACTTTAAACCATAAAAATGTGACACTATATTCCACTGAAGCGTAATGCATTCCAGCCAGGGCCATGCACAGGTACTGTGGATTTATGGGTCAAGTAAGAGCAGCGATTTATGCCGAATGCTGAACGGCACCAGAGCTAGAGTACAAATACTCATCAACGAGCCCCTTCCATTTCTTATTTGAAATGGCATTAGCCCAGCATTTTAAAATATATTAACTCTTACATATGTGAGTAGTTATAAGCCTTACTTTGAGCCAGAAGTGGAATATGGAATTGATATTTTCAAATTCTGTCCATCTGTATATTATTTTGATATTGGCAGGGTTCATGTTGTCTACTGCTGAGCTGGTTAACATGAACGTTAACTATTTCACGTATGTACTGCTCCTGTCACCAGCAGCCCCATAGCAGATGTGACCATGGCTAAATGTCCCCCCCCCCCTTCAAATGTGCCCATTGTACACTGTGTGTTGTCCCAGGTGTAATGTCTGTGTATATATATTTTTTAAGTTAACATATGCTGGTTGAATTTCCAATTGGCTAAGGGTGAATGCCTGTGACCATTTTGCAGACATTTACAAGTATTATGTGTACAAGAGTAGCAGGATACAATAATCAGAGTTTTTAAAGGGGATGATATGGACGTCCATTGAATCACGAGAACACCTTGTACTTATTTAACAGTTTTGAATACTTGAAAACAAGATAAAAGTTTCTTTGCAAGACTGAAGTCTTTGTGCTGTTTCCTTTGTGTTGGGAAGTATAGTGCCTGAGTGGGTAGTGCCATGGCCTTAGACCTCTAAGATACTGGGTTTGTTCCCCACCCCTGCCTCTGTGAATATGCAGTTTGCCTGCTCTCAGTGTCTTTCTGTTGCTTTCTCTAGGTGCTTGAAGTTTTCTCGCAGTACAAAGGCGTACATGTAATGGCTTACTGCAGCAATGGCCAATCTTATCCCAAAAGGGCTGTTGTGTGTGCAGGTTTTCGCTGTAACTCTCTGATTATATTACAAATTAGAGGACTGATTGGCTGAAGAGTCCTCATATCTGGGTTTGTACAGCTGACCTAAAGGTTATCCCAAAAACCTGCATACACTGGCCCTTCGCGGATAAGATTGGCCACCCCTGGCTTACAGCATTTGAGTGTGTACCCTGTGATGGCATCCAGCCATCCGCTACCTCTGCTTCTTGGGATACTATATGTACTATATGCCCTTTGCTTGCATTAATAATGCTTAGTGGCTGCAAGTGCTGGCTGTTTTATGTCACACTCACCTTTGAACATCAGGACATGTTTAAGTTTCCAAATTAACACAAGTGTCATATGCAAGATTCAGGCTGACTGACATAAATGCATAAGTAACACATTTTCCAACAAAAGCTGAAGAATGTAAGAAAAACACCTCAAACCACATTTAAACTTTAAGTACTATTGGAAGACACTCACATCTTCAATTATGAGCAGTTGGCAGCAAATCCTCTGTAGAATATGTGAAGAATTTTAATTAAATGGTAAGCGTCGACAGCACAAACAACTGAACTGAACTGCTTGATTTTCTAGAGTCTTATTAAAGGTGTGCCTTTTGCTCAGGACCCTGTTGCCCAAACGTAACATTGTCATTGACTGGATATCCTCTTGGAACCAGCCTTTGAGCAGCACGTATTATGTGCCAATAAATGGGGATCATTAGATTAAAATATAATGTGCGTGTTATTCTGTGGAACATAAGTACTGCTATGGTTTTCTTGCATTATCTATACCAAATGGGAGTTGCTTTGCAAAGGTATAGTAGTGATCTGATGTAACTTATATTTTATGATATCTTTGTGGGGTTATGTGTTGAGGGAGGTTTGGTGTGCTACAGTGACTGGCAATGTCTCCTCACGCTTGTGGATCAGCCTCCCGTTCAGGGTGTACTCCTGCTTTGTGCCCTATGTTTGCAGGAATATAATTCGGCTCCCTCCAGAACCCTGTATAGTTCCAGGGACTTTGCTCAAGGGAGGTGATGCTACGATTATATAATTCCTTGGTAAGACCCCACCTAGAATATTGTGTGCAGGTTTGGTCACC
>JAAGVU020000008.1:24933190-24950944 GCA_011763525.2 Mormyrus iriodes | reverse complement strand
ATGCAAACTCCACACACATGGAACCCGGGCAGAGACACAAACCCTGATCCCAGAGGTGTGAGGCAACAGTGCTAACCCACTGCACCACCGTGCCGCCCCGAATAAACACCAGCAGAACAGAATTAAACCAGATACATAGGATAAACAGAACTAAAATACTAGAACAGAAAACCAATAAACCAAAACAGGTGAGGCTGGGCTTGAACCTGTGCTCAGAGGGGTACAGCCTCTGTGCCACATACTCAGCCCACTGCTGCTACATGGTGGCCAGGGAAGCTAGAGAAACACAAGGGTTAGACAAGACACTAAGACAGGGAGGGGGAAAAGGCTGAATGACCTGCAGGGGAAGGGGAAGGGTCACAGAGGGCGGGGTTGGCTGGTACAGACCCTGACAGTGCTGTGCTGCTACAGTCCTGTGCTGCTGGTGTGCTGTGCTGCTGTAGTCCTGTCTTTGAGGGTTTTTGCATGTGTCTTGGGTTTTGTGTTTGAGCCAGCACATCAGGACAAGACTCAGCTGTACCTAAAGAAGAAGGGACACTTTTAGGTTCCCTGGTTCCTGGTCTGCATTCTCCAGTCAGTTAATGAGTCAGTCTCTTGTTTAACTTAATCCTGGCTGTCCATCCAGTCAGTGGCCCAATTCCCCCTGTTCCCTGTTGCCAGGAGTGCTGGTACTGTTGGTCTTGGGGTCCAGGGGGCAGAAAACCCTGGGTGATGGATATTATTCATTACATCCATCCTACCCATGTTATTCAGCACCAGGTGCCGGTACTCCCCTTGTTATTCAGCACCAGGTGCCGGTACTCCCCTTGTTATTCAGCACCAGGGGCCAGAACTCCTCATGTTATTCAGTACCAGGTGCCGGTATTCCTCATGTTATTAAGTACCAGGTGCTGGTACTCCCCTTGTTATTCAGCACCAGGTGTCGGTACTCCTCTTGTTATTCAGTACCAGGTGCCCATACTCCTCATGTTATTCAGCACCAGGTGCCGGTACTCCTCATGTTATTCAGTACCAGGTGCCAGTACTCCTCATATTATTCAGTACCAGATGCTGGTACTCCCCGTGTTATTCAGTACCAGGTGCCAGTACTCCTCATGTAATTCAGTACCAGGTGCTGGTTCTCCCCTTGTTATTCAGTACCAGGTACCAGTACTCCCCTTGTTATTCAGTACTAGGCGCTGGTTCTCCCCTTGTTATTTAGTACCAGGCACCAGTTCCCCTCTTGTTATTCAGTACCAGGTGTCCATGCTCCTCTTGTTATTCAGTACTAGGTGCCAGTTCTCCCCTTGTTACTCAGCACCAGGTGCCGGTACTCCTCTTGTTACTCAGCACCAGGTGCCGGTACTCCTCTTGTTACTCAGCACCAGGTGCCGGTACACCTCTTGTTATTCAGCACCAGGTGCCGGTACTCCTCTTGTTATTCAGCACCAGGTGCCGGTACTCCTCTTGTTACTCAGTATCAGGTGCTGGTACACCGCTTATTATTCAGTACCAGCAGAATAGCATGCTGGTATAGGTGCTGGTACTCGGTACCAGTGAATAACAGCCCACTTCATGTCCTGAATATAAAAGCAATTTGCACATGATTTTTATATTTTATTAATTTTTTATATTGGTTTCCTTCTTCAGTCTTATTTTAACTGAAGTAGTCAATAGCAGATAACGCTCTACTGGCCTTGCGAGATAATAGCACACACTTGTCAACTCCTGATAGTCATTGATTTACAAATGATTTATTTCCATCATCCCAGCTAATTGTTTCTTTCACAGAAGTAGATCAAATGAATTCCTTTTCACAGGACAGTTGGGTGCAGTGAGCCACTAGGGCACACAAGAAGACAAAGCCACCTGCCATCATATATTTTTGTCCTCTCCTTCCGTGCCACGGGCTTAATTTAAAATTTGGTAAGTCTTTCTCATTCAATCCATAGTTTAGGATTTGATTTTTGGTCAAAGCCTTCCCTCCATAACACACCACAGCCGTGTGTGGATAATTCTGTCACTAACCCCATTCATATTGTTAATTGCACAGGTTATCTCCTGGAATGGAAAAGGGGGCTTAATTAATTGGTTAGCAGACACAGAACAACTCCCAAAATCATTGCACACCAGTAAAAGGTTTAAATGCTGCAATTATTTATGGGCACAATTAAGGAGGATGCAGGACCAGCTCTTATCCTTTGTATGGTAAACAAAACACAATCTAAAGTACAAGAGGGAAATTACCCATAGAACACCTGAGACCACGGCTACGGACAGTCTCTGCATTGTGGAGTGTGAACTGCACAGTGATCTTTTTTTCGTATTTTCTTGTTGGTCACATGCCTGATGTGATACTTTAAAGGATGTACCCGATTTGGTATTATAATGCCTTTGCTGTAATGAAGTCTTCTAGCACTAATCATAGCCTAAAGTCAGAGCAGAAGGTTGCTTTGAAGATATCCACCTCTTATATCTCTAGCTCTCTTAGCTATAGTGCCTTTGCAGACAATGATGGATGGAGTACCTGAAGACCATACTTGAGTGAAAGGGGAGAAACCTGACTAGGAAATTGACTCTGATAAAAGTTAAAAGTCATCCATTCAAAATAAAAGTCTTAACGTCTCTGATATTAACAGTACTGGTAGAGGGCAGCCCACATAAAAGTACTCCCACATGTCAATCCTATTTGTTAAAATGGCAGGTGACTTTTTGTGAGCCACCCTGTACTAATTGTAAGCTAAATAAATTGAAGGTAAATGTAGGTTTAAATACTGTGCTGGTAAAAGATACTCAATTAGGTACAATAGCCGTCTGCAACAGTTTCCAAAAGAAAACCTAGATCAGTCAAAAATGACATTGATATATTTCCTGGACAGCTCCATCACCTCCTGCAAGTTAATTTGTACTCCTCCCACACCCCCAAACCTCTACAATGTCTAGCTCCCCTACATATTTTCCTCACCTATCCAAAAAAGCCTTTATATACAACCTAACTTTGTGTGACGTCTTAATATATGATCAGGCTCACCAGATCTGTGACTGTGTCTGTCCTTTCACGTGCCACCATGTTGCACTGCTTCAATTTTGGTGCAGTTTTTCTCAAAATGAAACAGGTCTCAGATCATCACCTACACAATGTTCCTGCAAAGTTTGAAATTTTGGTGTGATTTGTCTTGAAATTAAATTATATAGGTGTAATAAGATCCATAAAATACTTTTTGAGTCGTCACATTCACAAGGTCATGTGTCTTCTGCCACTAGGTGGAATTGCTTCAGTTTTGGTGCCACTTATCTCAAAATTTGAGTTATTTCAGACCTTCACCTATTCAATGTGTCTGCCAAATTTGAAAAGGATCCGTAAAAGACTTTTTGAGTTATCCTGATAACATGATTACAGTTTGCAGTGGCAGCGGCCGGGGCCCAAACCTGGGGAATGCAATTACTTGTGTTTTTACTATACTACTGCAGACAGAATTAGGTTGCCCATGCAAAATGTAATGAGTAGAGACTGTTGGCAATAGAAATATATGTGATTAAAAAGTACTACAATTCTTTATAATTGGAGTTGAGTAGAAAGTGAAAGTTATTAATATTGTTAATGCTCAGTCAAAGTACAAAGTTTTCAAAACAAAACTTTAGTGTTTTAACAAAGTATAATTCTGCACTGCTTGCTGGTGGGTGAAACTGTGCGGGCATCTTCACTACAGTTGATCATTGGTTGAACACTATAGCATCATTCTGTAAGGTTTTCTATTTCAAGGAATACTCTTATCCAACATCCTAGGTGTTGACAAATTTCAATTTCTAATTTCTCATGTGCTTTTCTGAAAACATGCACCATGCATTATGTACGGTGTTGGAGGAATATGAGGGGATACAAATACATTCTTTTGTAAATTAAAAAAGATTAGGGTTCTCCCACTTTCTTGCGTATGTCTTCTATACCCATATATATGGACCTGTATACATCTCTACTATGCCATTTGGACAGCTATGGAATAAAGAAACATGAATGTCTGATCAAGAAATGTATCTTCAAAAGGAGACTTGAGAGGTTAATTACATATGGAAGCGACGTAGGCCACTGCACATGTTTGAATTTTCTTTTGGAGGGAGTGGGCGAGACAGAAAACAAAAGCGATCAACTCATGTCATGGCTATTGGAGCATGATGTGTGATTCAAGCACACTCACTGTTGAACCCTTTAGTGAGCTGTTGCAATGGCACTGTCAACCCAAAAAGACCTGCAAAAATATGAGCCACTTTACCTGCACAAAATAATTCAGCTGTGAAATGTATTAAATGAAATTAAATAAAATTTATTATGATTCTTTGGTGATGTAGGGTGCTGTAAATCTGCAGTAGTAGTGTAGCGCACTCTTAAATCATACTGTCACTGGGGGTCCTGCAAACCAACATGACAGAGGTAGATGGGTATAGTTAGTTAGTATTATTTTTAACCAAAAAAGACCATTCTTTCTAAGTGTATCAAAGTAATCTTCATCTTAGACCATCTGCGATGTTAGTTTCTGTATTCCATCATTGGCTATGGAATGATGGGAATGCAGATCAATAAGAAAACACAATGTGTCACTTTGTATATGAAGTCATGTGGCGCTATTTGGGGATGCTGAACACATTTCCCTTGAATACGTCTTTTGTGTGTTCTGTGTTACCTTTACGTTCTCCGCGACTGTGCCTATTGCAGGCAGGGTGGCCTTAACGGCGTTTTCAACAGCAGGAACAATGCAGCTCTCAGCCTGACTGACAGCTCCATTCTCACCAAGCTGTCAGTAGCATGACACCTTCACGTTCTGTGAGGGCTGCTTAGCTCTGCTCCACATAGAGTTCAGAGAATGATATACATGTCTATGAAAATTATATGAATTATATGTATGTGTGTATAGAAGTATGCAAAAATCTAAGGCAGTCAAAGAAAATGATATTTAAAGGAACTTCATGTTGGTGTAACAATATGATTTAATGTCTGTCAATAGGGATAGAATAGGGGTGGAGTGGGGGCTCTGTGGCTAGGGATCTGATCCAGCAATCAGAAGGTTGTTGGTTCAAGTCCTGTAATGCCAAGAGTGATCCTACTCTGTTGGGGCCCTGCGCAAGGTCCTTAACCTGGATTTGCTTCATCCTGGGTATGATGTTAATCCAGCCCTGCAAGGTGGTCCTCCAATTTAGAGGGAATTTTGGGGGTTGGTGGCAGGATTGGCACTCCAGCCACTGGGAAAAAAGTCACACTGGTCCATTAGGACTAGTGTGGTGCTGAGGTATCACCCACCACATGGCTGCACTCAGGTTCTCATCCCTGAGGTGGTTTGTCATGTGGTGGGTGCAGCAACGTGCTGGAATCAGCACATGCTCCTTACCTTAATAGGGGCAGACTGGCAACATAAAGCCTGGGGATTTATCCCTGGCCCTTGGTATATTTTGCCACTGTGGCGGGGGATGATATTTTGCCAATCTCAATCAGCTAGCAGGCCACCAGTGAAATAAAGCACTTATCATCTCCTGCAACTGGCCTGGCAACACTGCTTCCACGATATGGGCCCATTTGGGAAAATTCCTGAAATTCCCAATGGCCAGTTCGTGCCTGTCTGTCAAAGTGTGTCAACTTAGCTATTTTAAAATCTCTCCTAACATCACCCCCGTTTTTGCAGCAACAATCCAATGTACCAGTGTATATTGTCACCTTGTATGACTAATCAATACCCCATTGAGTTATTTAACTGATTAAAGCCATTCGTTTTTTAATTGAACCAATACATGGAATAGAAGAGGTTCCCCTGAAGAGAGGTTTGGGAACTGAAGGGGTGTTCTTCTAGCCAGCATACAAGATACCAGTATCTTTTTGGAGAACAGAAGAAATTCCTGTTAGTTTTTATTGTTACAGTTAATTTGCACATTGTCACACGAATCACTGCCGAGACAGGAGGGATCGGGTACTGGCGTTTATTGAAAGGGAGATCCAGAGACGTAAACCGGTGAACGAGAGCCGAGGGTCGAATAGCTATGAGGTCAGTCCGGAGACGGAGACATACACCGAAGGGGAAGCCACGGGGGAAGTCACGGACAGGGCGGGTTGGAGGGTGGAAGGGCTGGAGGTGCGGAAGACCAGGGCAGGGGCAGATAGACGGCACGGAGTTGGGGAAACAAGAGATCGTCAGAGCGCTCAGTACGGGCATAACCACAATACCTCGCCCCGAGGGTAGCGTTGATTAGGGACAACGGGACCCAGCTGGGGGCGTGGTCAGGGCAGGGGAGGTGTGACAAACATGTTCTTATGTTAAATTGTGTTGTCTTTCTGATCAAACATACATTCACTACGCAGATTGATAGCTTTAAACATTCTTGTTGACTGCCGAAGACAGGCTCATCTACCAAACGCTTATCCAATGCAGGGTATGAGGCAACGATGTTACTCAGCGAGCCACCATTCCACCCATATACCATCAGCAGCAAACATAAACAGAAAGTAGAAAACAATCTTTAATATGCCTGTGTTTACTTATCTTTGTTAAAATGTTCATATATCGGAATAACGCACAGGATTGATATTCACTGTAATTTATATCATTCGACTAAGAATGCACTCAGTAGTAGATCAACTACATAACCGATTATAAAACACGAACATTGACCTTACTAAATTAGTAACAGATGTTAATGTCATGTTTTTAAAATTGTAACAGGGAAAAATCTATTGGTATGAACTTTCGAAATGTGTATTGCCTAACTAGCATTAATTGGAAGGTAGCCTACTGTTTGATGTGTGGACTTTCAGTAGAATAAAAAAGTGGTAGTATATTCTCTATGTATTACGGTATAGAGCTGCGCTCTGATCTACAGCTACACGTTTGTCACAATACGGTAAGCGGATAGGTTTCGTTGAATTGTCAGATGTGGTATGTGAACCAAAGTAAAGCCATGCAAACTGGTTTTGCATAAAAGTGTCAAGCTTTTAACAACCAAAACAAAAGAAGAAAATATACTCTGTCCATTGGTAAGATGTTTGTGCGCTTTTCGTTTCTGAGTTTGTGGGCGGGAGGGCTATTATCGTCTTTCTGGAATATAAGTGGAGCATAAACGCTTGTTCACTGACTTTTATTGTCTTACATGTTGGATTTGTTTTTAACCCACATTGAAGTCGGTTACGCAATAGAACTTAGTAAGAAATTTTGTTTAAGCAAAGTTACTAGAGAACTGTTGAATGTCATTGTCAATATCAGCAATTATTTATAAATTTCCAATCCGAAAATGCATTCTAATGAATACAAACTGCTGCTTGATACTGCACGAATAAACAGAAAAGTCATGTAGTATATTACCATAAAATAATGAACCAAGTAATATTGAAATTGATATTTATAATAAGAGTTCGTCATTCTGTTAAACGTATTAGATATACGGACGGGTTTCACTACGTATGCAGTTACATGGGCAATATACAAAGATATTAACTGTTAGCGCCTGCTTTGTGAACCGTGTGCAGCATTTGTGTACGAGCATGCAGCCCCATTATAAATATTTGATCCGGATTTCTGCCTTATGATTTTTAAAAAAGAGTAATAAGAAAAAAGAAACGTACTGGATACCAGTACGTTGTTTTGGACTGCCGAAGGATAACCTGTTTCTTTTTGTGTTTTTGTTTACGTATAATTCAATTATTTACAGGTTGTTAAAGACAGCTATACACACCGTAAACGATAAAGTTTTCACTTTTGTTTAATTCAGGGTGTCCTATTTACGTTGTGAAGTGCATCCATTTATTTCAAATGGCCATCTCTTTGTAAACACATCCGAGTATTTTGTTTAAGCATGCATTAGTAATTTATCGTCCCCAGATGTTATATTGTGTTGTGTAGTGTATTCAGTAAATGATCCTGGCACTTTACTAAACACAGTTTTCGTTTATGCTCTGGGAAGCTTTACAGATCGAAATATCAAAGCTGATTATTTAAAATCTGCCATTAAATCCAACAATTAAAAAGCATATTTATTAAGCAGCACTTATTCGGAGTCATTACCATTTTAACAAATGTGGTATACTTGCAATTATCTGTCTCCAATTAAAGTAATGCTGACAGTTCTCACCGTCTTTGTAAAGAATGCTTTAAATGGTGCGGGGATATTATATCCGGGGAGCACCATTAACAGTACTTACGAGCAAACAATGCTCTTCCTTATTGTTTTAGTTGTCTAAATTTTCAAAAGTGTTTTAAACGAAATTTCTCAAAAATAACGGTAATAACGAAATATTTCAGTAAATTTACTCGGAAAACCCACACATCAAGATCTTGCAGATGCAAATGTTTAATCAATGGAGTAGGCGTGGACAATATGGTTAAAATGACATATCACGGTATATTTGATTAGCATCTCAATCCAGGATAAAGAGCACGATTTTTTGTGTGTTTACAAACCAATCAAATTGGAAAGTTGAGGGCCTTAAGGCACTTTACTTTTTACTACAGTAAACAGGAAAAATACATTTATATAGATAGTCTTCCTGAAGCAAAATGAGCCAGATTTATGATAGTTTGGGTGATGATGGATTAGCATAAATTGGTTACTAGGATTGGTATGGTCTTTGCTCAGCCGTACAAGGTAAGGAATTCTGTTGTTAAAGCCTGCTTCAGCAGCACAGCCACTGCCGGTATTGGCCAGAGGTGGAAAGTTCAGGTCTGGCAAATACAAATCCAGATCAAGATTTTGTTTCAACCAGCCAGATGAACGTAAAGAATCACATTCATAGGGTACTCAACTGGTTGGTTGAAATAAAATCCTGGTCTGGATTTTCACTTTCTGGACCTGAAATTTCTACTTCAGGTATTGGCCAGCCTTGAGGTTAAACAGATCCAGATTGAATGGCCTTCATTCCTTTGTATCCTATTTTGCTTATGAGGCCAGATGGCCAATGGAATGGTTTTGCAGAGCACAATGGAGAACATTTATAGCTTTTACGAGTTTACATGCAGGTGTTTGCGCTTTGCTTCTCCAACTTGATTTCTGAGCATGGTTGTGTGTGAGTGCTTGTGTGTGTCTCTGCATGTTTATGCCTGTTGTGATTTGACAGTACTGACTGGTCCTTCAGTTATTTGTTGCTGTTCTGTTGTAGATGCAAGCCCACTGTGTTCCTGCACACTTTACATGACCAGAAAGAGGATATTTTAATTTTTTTGAATGAATTCAGACTCTTTTTAGGTGGGGCTTATTAAAATCCTTGCTGCATTTTTAAACCTCCCTCTTCTTGTGTATTTATAGGTTGCTTCTGAAGAAACATAAGGACATCAGCTCGACCTCTGAATAGGAATACATTAATCTAAGTAAGTTTTTCAACAATGTGCCGTATATTATGCTATATATTGTATATAGTATTGCTCCAAATGAATGCCATTATTAAAATTTGCTCTTTAATTCTTCATGTAGGGATGTTTTTGTGGTATGCATTGGACAAATTGTCTGCAGATAATTGAACTTTATGGTGACCTGAACTCATTTTAACATAAGCATGTTTTGAGGTTCTAGAAGCCATAGACACAACTCGTCTTATAACTCAAACATAATGCATTGACGTGCATAATGACCACAATGCTGAAAAGGATGCTGACTGCATCTTACAGAAATTTCTCCTGCTGTATGAGACTAAGGAGAATGGAAAGGATTGAATATAGATGTAATTTTATCAGTTGAGCCAACAACAGGGCTGCCATATTACCTGACAGACATAGACCACTGAAGGCTGACTCTTCAATGCTTCTCTTTCCCTATAGTGGTCCTATTAATTCTATAGTCTTTCAAGGACTAAAGCCAGTAAAGTCACTGTCTGCAGCTGTGTTCCTGCTTGAAATGTAGTCATTTTATCACGTGCTACTAAAATCTGTATTTTTGTTTGTGTTATTTATAACTGGTGGTTTTTAGCAATATGCTATAAACATCCAAGGAGAAGCTACATCATTTCACTGGTCAGGGTCACACAGCCCCCTCCTCAGATTTCGGCCAGTTTGTGGTCTCTAGGGCTGTTGAAACCAAATACAGCAGGCAGTATTATTACCGCAAACAATGGGCAGGAACGACGGTGTCTTGGAAACATGCTTAAAGAATATAGTAAATTGAGCATAAATGCTTGTAATAAATTTCACATGGGGAATTCCAAGGCTAATATACTTGACCAGTGGGTTGAGATTATATTAAAGTCAGAAAAACACAAAGCTGTGGATTTCCCATTTGCAACATTATTTACATACGGATTCAGTAAATATGCTGAACTTGTCTCTGTACATCTGTTTGCTATGAACTGGATCTTTAATGGGTTATGATTTCTACACAGAGACCTCAAAGGCATTTGCAGACTGAAGCTCAGCTGCTTACCTCTAATCCCATTTTGGTTTCAGCATCTGATTACCTCCTTTCCTGTATTGTGATAGACAAATAAATAACCTTTGAACTGTGTTCTCTAATATTCAGGCCTATTCAAATTGTGGCAATTTAATGCTGATTTTAAAATTTTCTAGGTAATATATTTAATTATTTATATATATTTAAGTTTTAGGTGATGATCCCATGTCCTTTGAAATGTACATTATCTAGATATGTCCCAAATAATTTGTCAGATTTACCATAAGAATTTCGTTTTACTTTTTTGTTTATACGTTAAAGGTTGATTAGAAGCATATGGGTGCTGTCAGCTGATCATTGGTTCTGACAGACTACTTTCGAAATAGATGCCATCTTTAACAATAAAAGTGAATTCCATCCATTATGCTATATATATATCTTGTAGATCCCTATGTTTAGCTGCTGTTCGTAGTGATTAAAGTAAACTGAGAAGGACAATTTTCTGTTGATGTTACTTATAGAAATTGAAAAAAACAGTATTATGCAGCTGCTTGTATTACTAGATTTTCGAAGTAAATCTGTGTTTTTGTTGTACATCATACATATCTTACTAAGATAAGACAATATAAGATAAGACAGACTTTATTCATCCGACAAGGAAATTTTTATGAAGCGAACACTTGAAGTAAGCATGAGTCCTATTTCTGGAACAAAATGAAAATAAGATCTTTTGCATAGAGCTTGGTTCTAATGTAATTTTAATTCAGTGAAGGTAAAAGGTTTATTCATCTGATATAAATCCGTAAGTTATTTATGAAGTTGATGCTTTTTTTCTTTACAGTAGAAGTCAGATAGGCACAGTAAATTGAGGAATGATATAATGGATATGATTCTCATTTTCCACTCATCTAATCTGAGTTGCTACGATCTTGATCCCAGGAAGATCAGGCTGTCAGGTAGCAGAACAGAACCCGCCTATCGTGACGTGATCAGGCCAACAGCCATATGCTAAGAGCTCTTCAGAGATGTCATCGTATTCGTGTGCTTTTGGAGTCTCCTACATACAGGCCTCTGCTGTCTGGCTATAGCTGTAACCATCCACACCACCCTTAAGACTATTAAACATCACCTGATTTTGTTTTTTTCTTTTAAAAAATTTATCCAGCAAGTCACATCTAGGAACAAGAATTGGTTCCTCCAGCTAAGAAGTGTCATTCTTAGACACATGACAGTCCATCCACCTTCATACTTATATGCGTTTAGATTTATAAATGATTTACTAAGGTTTTGTGTAACAAAGCTTTTGATGTGGGTTAAATTATATAGGCCTAATAAGTTATTAAGAGAATGTGTCTTGTTTTTTCATGTTTCATATTACTGAATCACTAGAAATGTGTCCTTTCTCGCACCAATGTTGCCTATTTTGTGTTAGCATGACTGACATAGTGTGTCAGTAATTAATGTTTCACTAGTTGCTTACTGTTCCCAAGGGACCCTGTTAAGTCTTTCTTTTGAGCACTGTCCTGTAGGGTAGAACACTGTAATCTTATTGCAGTATTCAACAGAAATTCAATAATCTTTTTTATCTCGGTTTCTGCGAGTTTTCTAAATACGGCCATTCCTCATAAAGATGTTTGGAATTGCAGTAGCTTAGTGACCAACACATGGTTTCATTGGTTCAGATTTAGTTACACTACTATTTTTGGAAGTGTTCAATCTGAAACTCCAAAGGAAAAACAATCAAGTGAAGATCACCTGATTTCTGTTTTCTCCCGCTGTAATCTTGGCAAGTACTGAGTCAGTTGTATCCCACTGTTTACCATCTTACTGTTGCCATAATAGAAGATAAAGGTTAACCTTTCTAAGACAGGCAAAGCCCTATATACAGAGTGATACAGTCATGAAAAGCAATAAAATTAACTATCTATTGCTGTCTGTATGATGGGGTCAGATCTTCATGTGGGATCTCTGGCTGAGCCAAGCAGCATGGAGCATTGCCTAGCAACCGTTAGGAGATTGCCAGTTGTATTGCTGTGGAGCTGGTGACTCTTAGCCATGCAGATGCATGGAAGATGAGGAGAGAAGACCTTGTGGGGCATCTTTTTCTATTCTTGCCATTATCTATCTATCTATATATCTATCTATCTATCTATCTATCTATCTATCTATCTATCTATCTATCTATCTATCAATTTTTTTTTATTGTGTTTTGTTTTATTTATACGAGCCATTAATCCCATATACAAGTATCCCAGTTTCAGTTGGATGATAAGGAAATAAAACTACAAAGTTAAATTACATTAAATTGAGCTGAAGAGGAATTGATTATCATGGCTGTGATTGAGAACAATAATTTTCAAATTCAAGTGAAAATGGGATATAAGCAAGAGATTTAGTGGTAGACATTTGGAAAATGTATTGGGGGGATGTAGCTTCTAATGTCAGTAACCTAACAATGAGTTATACTTTGGGTGAGTTCGGGTCCCCCATGCTAGGGAATGGGCTGTACTGTATTAGATTATTCGGGGTCATGCGGGTTGCAGCGCTAAACTCGGACAAACAGCCGTCAATATGTGGCGTTAAAAATGCTTTTCATTTGATTTGAAAGACGGATCTTGATCTGAAGGCAATGTAGTTCAGACGGCTAAAAATGAAAGCCAGCCGGGGTACTGTATGACAGAGAGGACAGAGAATAGACCTGGCTAGGGCTACCATATTTAGTGAGACAAAAAAGAGGATGTGTCGGGGCATTAGAATATTTATGAGTTTTCACCTTCACTGGCCAATAGGGTGGTGCTTCTTTTATAAATATTAATGAGCTTTCATTAATATTTAACCACCCTGTAAAACAAAAATTCGCGTCCGGGGAAATCTGGGCGTATGGTAAACTTCCAGTTATCTCTGATTTTACAATCTACATACAACTGACACAATATAAATGTATACAAGTCTGTTTCAAAAAAAGTTACAAAATGCTAAGCTAAAGTTTGTTAAACTTCAACCAACGACATGATTCACTCTTCATATAACAAAAAAAAAAAGGTTTCCGGAAGCTGACGTCACTCGTGAGCAGCGTGACACGTAGGGATGTGCATATCATTTCATTTTTAAAGTAAATGTGTGCACAAGCCTTGCAAATGCTGTGTGATGATACTGAGTGGCTGTTGCATATTGAATATTGGTGCTTTTTCCTTCGCTTGGTACTGCACTATAACTTGCCACATTGGGTCATGTGGGTTGCAGTGCTAAACTTGGACAAACAACCGATTTTTGAAAAACCACCCAGACGCCCGGACAGGGGCCCAAAAAAGGACGTGACCGGGGAAACCCAGACTTATTATAACCCTAAACCTGGCATTACCACTGGATAACATCATTTGTATCCATATGGCGATGAATATTTTACCCCACATATGCCGTTAGCCTCTTACTTTCACAAAGTATCAGTCCTTCGGATTGTTTAATCTTGGTGGCTAATAAATCAGTGCCTCTGTTGATCCTCCTTATGACGTGACTGTTCTTCATGAACATAAGTGGTTTTGAGGCACTCTTTCTTCCTACCTATGTTAATTATGAATGGACTCTTTTCCAGAAAAGTTATTAGGAATTCACACTGCCCTTCTGTGCATGCATAAAGTGGTAAACAAGCTAAAACCATACCTGGTAAGAGGTTGATATTCCGTGTTAGGATTAGGGGTGTTGAAATTAATCTTTTCTAAGATGTATCGGGATGTGGACGATTCTGCATTTTGCAGTGACAGCACATAATCGATAATAGCCATGTAACATTGCTTATCAATTTTCTGGCTGCAGCTTGACAATAAGGTTTTGCAGAACTTCCTCCTCGCAATCTTTACTGTGTATAGGGCGCTTTTCCACCGCACCAGGTACTTTTTTTATGGTACTTTAAGTACTTTCCCTTTTTTTTACTTTCCTGGTCGAGTACCAGTACCAATCGCCAGGCAGCTCGTGCTCGTATCTTCTGGGCACTAATACGATTGGTGTCTGGAGTCCGGTAGAAGGAAATAGTTCCTATATTAAACTGCTCACTACAAAGTCTGTGGATTATATTCAGTAACTGGGTCATGGTTTCTCGTAAGAGATATTCCTGTTGAATTTTTCAAATGTATTTTTCTGGTGCTTTAATCACCACAGAATTTTATTTTATGAAGTAGTACACACCTAAAGAAGTACATTTGTAAAGAAATGTTCAAATAATTAAAAGTGAGTTCATATTGCTGCTTGTATTCATTGATGCAGAAGTAGCTATGTGCATTAATATAGAAAACTGGAGGATGCAGTGCAGCGTGGAATCGAATCAAATCGTTGACATGATAATCGTAATCGAATCGAATCCTGAGACTAGTGAAGATGCATAGCCCTAGTTAGGATGTTGTTTACAGATGGCATTATAAAATATTGAAACGTTCCAAACATGCATGATGCAGGCCATTTCTGTGCGTCATTGGTAGGTTTCCTCTTGTTTCTTTGATCTATGATCCTTAAGCCTTTTGTGTTGTGACGGTGGGGCTGACAGCGGAGCATGATGCAGGCAGGCAGGCAGGCAGGCAGGCAGGAAGACAGACAATCCACGCAGAATTCAAAAGACAACAGTGGGGTTTATTGGGGAATGAACACACTGGAGAAACTATAAACCAAAAAGACCACGAGGGGTCTAAACGAAACGGGTAGGTAAATATACAACAGAGGGCTAGGAGAACAACCAGGAAACATCAGGCACAAGCACAACATCACAATGAACATCACAATGACCGACAACGGAACAGAACTAAGGCAGGCATTTAAATACACAAGGACTAACTAGGAGCAGGTGTGAAACATGACAAGGGACCAATGAAAACAGCACAGGGAAATAACCATCAGGTGGGGAGACTTAACTAACAACGAGGTAATCAACAGGACATGAAATGGCAGGATGGCTAGCGACACCTGCTGGCCAACCAGGGAAAAGACAAGGAACAAGACCAGACGGGTGCTGACCCTGACAGTAACCCCCCCCCCCCCACCAAAACGTGCGAACACTGGGCATGCAAGGGCACCGACAGGGCCAGAGACAGGGAGGAAAACATGGAGAATGGAAAAGGGAACCACTAACAGAAACCAGGGAATCGAACAGACAGGGCTAGGAACTCGAACAGAAGGGGAACAAAGACAGACAGGGTGAGCATGAGGAACTGGGACAGGCGCAACAACTGCGGGAACACCACAGGGAATAGATTCAGGGGGCCAGAGGGCAACAGAGTGGGAGCAGGACACACAGACGGAGACGCAAGACCCGGGACAAGTACATTAGGGGCAGGAGGTAGAACCTGGGGCGGAAACCAAGGGGCAGGACACTGGCCCTAAGGGAAAGGGCCACGGTTAGGGGGCAGGAACCAGAAAGGGGGAGGGAAACCGGAAGGCAGAGGGCAAAAAGGAGCTTGCTGCGGCGACAAGCTCGGGGAACGAGGAGGAAGGGGCCGGGTAGGAACGGTGCTGGGGGCTGACGACGAGGGAGCTGTGGAGCAGGAACCGGAGGACGAGGAGGAGACCCCAGAGCAGGAACTAGAAGGTGACGAGGGAGCTGCAGACTGGAACTAGGGAGCGATGAAGGAGCTTTGGAGGGTGACGAGGAACTGGAACTGGACCACGGGACTGGAACTGGGGAGCAATGAGGAAGCTGAGCCTGGGCGATTAATTTGCCAGGCGTGCCCCTGCCTTCCCCTTCGGGAGACAGCAAACCGCCCCGGGTGTTGTTGATCGCAACCTCGGGTGACCGCGGAAGCCAAAAACGTGGGACTTAGGTTCCAGGGGTCCCACTCCAGTTCATCAGGAGGGGAACCTCCAGGCCCATTCCCCCTTGAGTGGGGAAGTGCTCGGGGGAACCGGCAGGGCCCAGTGCGGCAGTGGGGCCAGCCGAGGAACAAGACCAGACAGGTGCTGACCCTGACATTGTGTGAGCAGACATGGCAAATTAATTGTTTATTCTTCTTCCATGGTTGAATTTCAGTGCTAAGGATCCAATGGCTATGAATAGTATTCAGTCCCATTGTATTGATAGAATATTTTGTATTGAAAGATTACTGGCCTAAACACTTAGGAACTCAAATTACATCCATCCACTCACCCAGACACCCATCCATTCAGCTGCATATTCTGTACAGCATCAGAGGGGGAAAGAGGTCTGGAGCTTGTCCCAGACAGCACAGGGCACAAGGTAGGGGTATACACTGGATGGGATGCCAGTCCGAGGCAGCATAGGAGTGAGTTTGATATCGGGAGGGGGACACAATTTAATTTAAATACAAAGGTCTGTTTATTGGATTTTTTTATTGTTTATTGATGAAGATTTAATACTGGGTACATGTCCCCCCTGGTTCCTGAGCCCCTGCACACACGTACTGCAAGAAATGAAAAAATTGGGGGGATGGGGGACTTCGCAGCACCTGAGTCTAAATTACCAGAGTACCTAGAGAAAGCTGCACAGCACGGACACACACAAAGGCACACACACACACACACACAAACACACACACACACACACACACACACACACACACACAAGCCCTGACCTTGGAGGTGTGATGCAGTGGCCTGGAATGTCAAGGGCAGTACCTCCTCTGAAGGTCTCATCATCTGGCACTGAAGTGAGCACCCCGTTTCTTTTCCTGTCAGTCTGGAGGGATGATCTGGTGATTTGCAACTAGTCGGTCCATCACCCTGCCAAAATGGCTGACCTGAAGTGGCATGATCCTGTCCACAAGCGCCTGCTGTGGTCTCCAGCTGCATTGCTAGCTTCCTCTGTGAAGCGAGGTCTCTAATCGGCCATGTAGTGCTTGTCCTGTTACCGCTGTGCGCAGACTAGATGGAGCTTCTGATCTTTGCAGGTTTCTGTTGAGCGGAATGATAGATTTAGGCTCAGGTGCTGCGCAGTGGGGAGACTCCAGCCTCAGTGCAGCATAGCGTTCGCGGTGCCTCTGCCGGCCCGTTATCGTATCACAGTGCCACTCTCCTCATGCTGCCTTACACTCACTGTTTTCCTGAGTAGTGGCAGAAATGAATGTCCAGAATACTGCCAGGCCGGGTGCTTGGAGTCAAGAGGCCCATACCTCATGGATGGCTGACCAGGCGGCATAATGGGGTCCCCCCCATATCATGGTTGGATGACAACCATGTGGCCTAACAGGAGGTGAGCAGCTGCTGATGCTTGGGTGGTGCCTGGGAGAAATTTGGCCTAATCACCATGTTGAATTTTCCCGGGCAGTATAACACCGACTGAGAAGCTGTATATTTTTTATTAGAAATGTATTTATTTACTTTATTTAGCTCATATACATATATAAGATAGGTATAATATTTGAAAAGAAGTCTTCCTGTTCTTGTTACTTCCTGGGCTGAATGTGGACCTGATCCACCGGTCAGTCA
>JAAGVU020000008.1:24874696-24915984 GCA_011763525.2 Mormyrus iriodes | reverse complement strand
CACGTAGAATTAAGGCAGTTCTGAAGGCGAAAGGGGGTCAAACACTGTATTAGTATGGTGTTCCTAATAATCCTTTAGGTGAGTGTAAGTGGCAGGGTGCATGTGAAGTGTCTGGTTCAAGTGTCAGCGTTTGTGTGAGAATATGTGTCTGAGGAGATATTAACTTAATGTATTCTTCACGACAGCCCTTTTAAGGCATCGCTTTGATGTCGCTGCACAGAGACAGCTACCTTATTTTGTAGAGATATCTGTGCATACGATGGCCCACTTCCTGTACAGTGTTTTCATGCCTAGAGTTCCAGGGTGTGCAACGGCTGTCATTCAGATATCACTTCACTAATTCATGGCCAACTGGATGGCACCAGGGAAGGGCAGAGATAATCCTCATTGCAGATGGCACATGGCAGGGGTGGAGAAACAGCTCTGTCAAACATGTGTGAGAAAAATGGGAGGGACCCATCTTTGTGTGCTGCCGACGGAGAACAAACAAAAAAACACGAGTTGACGTTTAATCCATTTCCATCAAACAGACATGGAAGATTAAGCAAGCAACTAACAGCTTAAACCTGATATTTCTTATTGCAATATTGCTTAGGTTGTGCTGCCTAGAAAAATGCATTTTGAAGAACAGTATAAGGAACAATTACAGGATTAAAGAGAGCTATAATTTGATGAGTATTACTGGATAATGGCCTCCCATTGACCCCCCCCCCCCCTGCTGTTTCCCACAGGTATCTCTTTAATCATGTGGAAAGGTTTGCATACTGCAGAGAAGGTTATTATTCAGTGGAGTCTGCTGGCAGAGGCCTGCTACTTGGCGATCCAGTTTGTAGGTAAAGTTAATTTTTATAGAATTGTAGGTCTATGGCGACTATGCAACAGGCTGGTGAAATGTTTACCTGACCGGCTGGCACTGCTTTTTATTGTTTAACTATTGATAGAAATGGTTACTAAATGATTGCTAAAATGATTGTATGTATTTCTTTACTCCCCTTTGTCTGTCCTCCGTCTGGTGGATTGCTAGGATTGATACAGGATTACAATATTTTCACAATTTCTCAATCTACACTGCCCTCTAGTGGTTAAAATGTCTGGTACACCTAAAACACGCTCCATGTACTGTTTCATGTCAGTTGTAGAAAATAGCACTTATTTACTGATTTATTTTTTTTTATTTTGTATTTTCAGAGGCCGTTTACAGATGTTTGTGTATTAGCCGTTGTAAGGGATTTTGAGGAGCTGTCTACAATTTGCCGAAACTATCCTCTGCTAAGTGTGGCAGTTCTTTCTTTGTTTTCTTCTGGGGGTAGCGTGTGGCTCAGTGGGTTAAGCCTCTGTACCTGTGATTGGAAGGTTGTTGGTTCAAGCCCAGCTTTGTCACGTTTCTGGGTCCCTAGCCCCCAACTCCCTTGGGGGCTGCGATGGGTGGCTGCCTTTCACAGCCAGCTTGCTCTCACTTACAGAGAGCAAGTTGGGGGAGGCGTAAAAGAGAATTTCCCCATGGGGATCAATAAAGTATACATTTTTATTATTATTTTTATTATTAACAGAACAAACAGAGATCATTTAAGATGTCTGAAGCCTTCCAAACTGCAGTGCTCACAAATCCCTTCTTTATACATGTGACACATTGTTTTTATGATTGCAGTTACATCTGTTACCCTCATCGAAATCAGCCCGGTGTCCCACGGCCCCATGATGCTCCTCCTCCTCAGTGAAGTGCTCTTCCTCATTGTTACCCTCTACTTCTACTTCCACCTGAGACGCCGGCCCAAGAAGATCTGAGAAGTGCCAGATGAATCAGAGGAGGTCTTGGCAGGGGGGTTGTGTTTCTGTAGCAGGGTTAGTCTTTTCCAGAAGCTGGTTAGCTTTAGCACGGCTCCAGGCCTTGTGGTTTGTAGGGATGCTGTCAAGCACTATACCTTAGTTGCCTCTGTAAAATTCAGTCCTTAAACTGGTATAACAGTCTTTTGTTATTGTGTACGTGTCACTGGGTAGCCCTGATTGCTTGCTCTGTAAACAATACACCTCATAGTGTTAGGGTGGAGGTGCCTCCATGCAGGACCCTGTAGGGCCAAATGACTTCTCTGTAGTGGGGGTCCTTGTTCATAAACGACAGATGCGCTCTCACTAACTTGCCAGTTAGAATATTATCACTTTCATTTTCTCATCTGTTTAGTCCCTTCTTTCAGAAGGGAATTGCAGCTAATGAAGGTTTTGATCGGCTGGATGTGGGTGTGTAGAATTTGAGTTCACGGCTCGAATGTGCTTTACACTCTTACTGCATCACTTATACAGCTGATTCTGGATAAATCATTTGAGGACAAGAAACGGTATTAGATAATGTCATTTAGTGTCTTTTGTTTTTTGTGATTTTACATGCATTGGCTTGTTCTGTAGTTGGCTGCAGTTTTATGTTCCATGTTAATGTAGTGCACATACAGCTTTGAAAAACTAGCATTCTCTAAGATCTTGTATATGGACATAAAAACGAAAAAGGGTCATAAAAACATCCAGTGTATCCAGTACCATTTCTTTGTGTCTTTTCCTTGGTGTTCTTACTTTTTATGCTGGGTTTTGTTTCACCTCTCACTTTAGTTGATTAATCCTACAACTTTTAAACACTCACTTTCATTCATTAATTCATTCATTCAGTCAGCACAATTGATGACTTACTGCCCAGCCCAATTGTGTTAGACTAGTTTTTGTTCGGGGAATATGTTCAAACAAGCCTCACTAAAGGTATTTCAGAACATTTCACTCCTTAAGATATAATGACCTATATTGGTCATTGTTTCAGTTAATTATATTTGCTTTAAATTGCTTCCCTAATCATTTTTGGAATCACCCCAGCACAAAGATGGTACTGAGCTTCATTTAATTCAGGCCATACTACATCATAAATATATCGTACTAGCTTATAAACGTACGACTGAGGCCAGACTGAAAAAGGCCCTCACATGAGTGTTTGATTAAAAAGAACTTGAATTGTGTAGCTGGAATACAGAGTGTTAACACACAGGAGTTTGCCAGGCCCAGGGTTAAGAAACCTGATATTATGCAATTATAGTCATTGTACTGTATGTATAGTGCCATGAGATGAAGACCAGCAACTATAGGATATGCAATGTTTTAAAAACCAGTGAGAAGTGGGCTGTATAGACAGTGTGAAGTTGCTTTTGTTGCCTTCATTGGCTTGTAGGATATTGTTTGGTTCCTCCTGCAAGGAGACAGATGAAGAGCTTGAGAATGCAGTTTTGAGAGTTGATCATATTTCCAAAATTCAGTCCAGTTCGAAAGTGAGTACCATTTCTGTGGACTTTTGGCAAATGAAACAAAAGTTCTTTGTTGGATTACATAAGGACTGAGGGAGTTTTGGTACCAAATACTGTAACATATAATGAAGTTTGTGGCCTCGTGACAAAGTCAGCAAAAAATGGACTGAGTTTCAAAAATGTTCTCTTCGATTATCTGTTGACAGTGTTGTTTCTTCATTATTTTGAAAAGAAGTAAAATAGTAACGTAAAAGCTTATTATTAACTCCCGTATGCATGTGGTGCACTGTAAGAGTATTGCAATAATAAGATATATTGTAGAAATCAATACATTATGGAAAGTTTTTGCAAGTGTAGATGTAGCATAAATTTGCCTGTCCGATCTCATTATAAACTGACATTGTACTGAAATTTTTGCCGTTTTAGATATTAATGAAAACGATACCAGCCTGACATGAGCACTCTTCACAGACTTGTTTCCAGCTGTATTCATAAGTCTGTACAAGATAAATTTGACAGTTCAGTATGGTTTGAGAGAGAGGAGCACTCGCTTGTTCCTGCATATTATCCTGTAGTATGGTTAAGAGATATTTTGCTGCGTCATATTATTGTTACTCATGTGGTATGATGAAGCCACATACAAGGATCAACTTAAAACTATCCACCATTATTATAAGATTAGAAGAACTGTCACAGAATAGAGGACACCTCAAGCCCAAAACATACATGACTGAAACTGCCACGCCAGAAATAGGACCTTTAAATTACACATGTTGCCAGTGGCCATGCTAGCTTGCAATTTTGTGAGCCCACCAGTCAGTGACTCCCCTATCCCCACAGCCTGATTTTAGCCAGGCTGGTTATATACCATCTTTCATCAGTTACAGTAATGAGAACCAGCTGGGTGTCATTAGCAAGCTCACAGGCTGGAAAATGCTGGATCCTCCCAAACAGAGAGCTCTGCCTCCAACTGGTTCTGAGTTCACTGCACATTTGTATAAAAAGTGTGTTTATTACTGTGTCTTTTAGAAGAGATCCTTAGAGTTTATTACAAAATGGAAAATAGAAAGTCGGTTTCATAGCGTAATAGTGCCATATGTTGTCCACAGTATGTTTCTTGTTACAGCATTCTAGTGCTTCTTGATTACAGGATTTTAGTCAGTCAGGATGCTCTTATCACAAACGGTCATGTAGCTCTTGCCATTGAAATCAAAACAGTACCTTAAACTAATCTGTTTTGCTCATTGTTGCAATAATGGGATTGTTTTAAACTTTGTATACAAAAAATTTTATTTGAAAATTATTTTTAATGTAAACGGTATGTTATCAAAATGAAGCATTGTGTATATACACTGTTAAATAAAATATTTTTCTCCAATGGTCCCCATGTCATGCGTCAGGCCGCGTCCTCTTTCTGCCATCCAGCATATTTCTGATCTTGCTGGTCAGATGTTCTTCTTAGGGTGTATGACGACTGCATGGCTGCTCTGTCAGCCGCTTTGATTTACTGTCTCAGGTTCTGCCACAGTCCAAGCAGATCCTACAATCATACACTATAGCATGGCTCCATCCTGAGAAAGACAAGCCTATAAGTTAATACTTTAGGAATCGATATACCTAAATGACCTGCCCTTGATTTCTGAATAGAGCTGACACAAGCCATTGCTTAAGTTATGGCTAAGGTTCCTCTGTATATGAAGTAAATGAATGTGTCGTGACAGGTTACTATGCTTTCGGTAAATGACAGCCCAAATAACCGATTTACTGGAAAAGCCCTGTCTGTAGTGTTGTTTCGGGATTTGTTGACATTATTAAACTTTGAAATCCAAATCTGAGCCAGCAAAATTTATTTGGTTTCCATCCTGGCCAGGGGCATGTACCGACATATAGCCGCTATTACTGTCTTCAGATGTCACTGTCAGCTTAACTTTTATTTAAAATAACAGGCGCCGCTGTGTGCTGCGCGTATAACAGAATTACTAAACATCTACAAAAAAGAGGTAGCTTAATAGATCATCCCTCCGTGAAGTTTGTGCCACTGCCCTGTTCTCTTCATTCGGATATAATAATGCAAACTTCATAACTTATAAATTCAGCACATTCATACTGAAAAGTCGTACAACGGGGGCTATAAATTAAAATTTCTTCTTTTAATTGACTCTTTGTTTTGATGGTAATTTTAAGGGAAATCCATACCTGCTGAAAAAGTAACAGGCTTCGAAATCGCATCATAAAACAGATATATAGCCTAGTGGTTTTCATATCATCATTATTATTATTATTATTATTGATAACAACGACAACGATAATGATGATGAGGATAATAATAATAACGACGATATATTAATAATAATAATAATTATGATTATAATTATAATTATTATTATAAATTAAAACAAAAATATGCCTACATTAAAGTTGTTTATCAGATAACATACTAATAGTCATACGTATAGATTTTATACTTTAAAACCTGTGGTCATTTAATCCGCACGTGTTATTAAACGAATAACACTATTTTATGAATGAATGGGTATGCCTTCATCAAGCCGTCATCAACATGCTGGAGTAGAGAGGGTTAAGAGAAATGAACGTCCCCTGTCTGCCACACTGTGGAGGTCCAGCTGGCTTATGCGGAGGCGTCTCACTGCTGTCAAAACGCTCCAGCTGTGCCGAAGTGATCGGATCTCATTCAGTTTCAAGCCCAGGAAACTTGAGGGTTTTGCAAATACGTAAGTATCTGCCAGCCGTATGCCGGGGATATGCGTTGCTTAGTCGCCTTGGATTCCCGGTGTCGGGTCGGGCTAAGGCAGGGGCTTGGAGAACTCGACTTGCAAAGTGCGAAATTGACGAGCGATGTGTTTGCTAGTATGGCAAAAGAAAAATTCCAACAACTATTTGTGAAATTAACATTGTGAATTGCTTGTAAACGGTCTGTATTCCTTGAAAACAATTTTAGCAGATATGTGCATATTTAGAATTATTTGTTTTCCTTTCTTTATAAATACTCAACCAAGGTTTCCACTTCATGTTTGGTGATGTGGCAATTTGTTCGGATTCGAAGGAGATGCAAGTAAAGCTACTGGAGCAGCTTAAAATTGAAAACACACATCGACATATTAATGTTGTCTTGTCTGCACTTGTCTTATCGGCATATCCTGCATATCACGTACTGATTGCATAAAATGAATGAGAAGAACTATAGAAAGATGGCATTTTCATACGTGGTGATAAAATAGAGTTGCATCTGGACTAACTCACACTGCATTAGTTTTTAGCTGTAATATAAAACCGTAGTATGTATATTTTTGTTTAATTTTCTCCTACACTTCTCGACCATGCCCAAGATAAGAGGTTGGAAGAGTGATGGATCTCTATACTTAATACCTTCCAATGACATATAAGTCATAAGGCTGGCTCTCCTGAATGCATTTCATTTTTTTTAAAGAAAATTTGTTCACAAGCTTTGGACTTTATTTTCATTGCGGGTGTGTGCCAGTGCGTCCTGCATGTCCAGTGTGTGCTGGACCCCTGCCTTGTCCCCCATGCAGCCTGTTATAGACCCCCCCCCACTGCCTTATCCAGGATAAGCAGTTATAAGGTGGGTGGAGATATTTTTTTTTGGGGGGGGGGGGCTGTTGTGTGACTGTCACATTTCTGTGCATGTTGAGAAGTGCAAAGAAATTTTAAGTCTTCAGCGCTACATGGGTTCCTTTATGGCTGGTGAAATGGATATAATATGCATCCATTTTCTGTGGATATGTGTCTTGTACCCCTGGTGTGAGAGTAGCTCATACTTTGGCAGTGGAGACGCGTGCTAAGGGACTTAATGGTGCATTTGGAGTTGTTACATCTCTGCAAGTGAAGCAGGTCAACAGCTGCATTCCAGCAGGCCAGATGAGTTCTCTTGAACTGTTCAAACTGGAGGGATTCACAGCTTCCTTCATGTGAAATCTGTGCTTGCATGACTTCAGGGATTTTAAATACCATTTTGTAGGCAACATTTATGGTTTTCTTCTGCTGTGCAAAACCAGAGCAACTCCACTTTACAAGGAAGAGCGGTACCATGTCCAGCTTGTAGTATAAAATTTAAAGGTTACCTGATGCGCTGGGACTGCTGAAGGACCTCTCTGCTTTGTGTCCTTTGTCTCAGAAACCTTTTTCTTTCTAATGCTGGGGAAAAGCTCACAGCTGCCCCAAAGAGCTTAAACAAACAGAAGCTTGCAGGGAAAAAAAATTAAGGATCCTCCCGCTTAATGAGTTTTTTAACGTTTTTGTTTCATTGCTGGTGGGTATTTAATACCACAGGAGTGACGTTTGTTATGGGTTTACAGACAGGAAATAGGTCAGGAATAGAGGCTGGCACAGATGGTGTGCCCTGCTGAATCGTCAGTGGGCGCGTTTGATCAGTAGTTGTCTTGTGTCCTTGTTCATTTATTTTTCATGGTTATCAACTGGCTGTGTATTTTTCACTCTTTCTGTTTCCTACCATAGATATTCTGTAGCTATAGCCTACCTGGCTGTGAGGATGATTTCATTTAGAATCATGACCACATAGTTTCCTTAATTATCCTGCAGTTGTTCAAGTCAGTTGTTCAGTGTTTGAGAGTTATTGGTAACCCGAGGTTAGGAATTTCCACATTTACATTTATTTATTTAGCAGGTACTTTCACCCATAGCCCTGCTCTCCGGCCGGGGTGGAGCTGCTGTACAGGTCTCTCCTTTGGATGTGGAGTGTGACTGGCTGGCTGATGTGGTCCGAATTAGAAAAGCACACCTCAGCTACATTCTGTCTCCTCACAAATACAAGCGCGTGTTGAGCAACTAAGGACAGGACCTGTATCTGAGGTAATCAATGAGGGGCTTATAAGATAAGGATAAAATATACCAAAAAAGTTTCTGTGTTGTTTTAAGGACACTTTGGCTTTAAGATATGAATCTGTCTATATCAGTTAGTCCCTAACAAAAATAGTTTAATTAGGTTTTAAAATATATTTCAGTTGAAAAAGAATTGCATTGCGTATTGATTTAATAACTTTTCCACGCATTATAATATTCACAGTAGTACACTTGTAGTTAAAAGACATTGTGCCTGTACTGTACATTATGAGTTTAAATTTTTGTAAAATGTATGTGCATGCATATGAGATAAAAATGTATACGTGTGTATAAACTGTGTGTGTTCCTTAGATATGCAAATGATATCACGTGCATATTCATAGCAAAGGCAGCTGGGTAATAAACATCATTGCCATAATTAATTGGAAAATACACGCACGTACAGCATTTGGTGACAAAAAAAGAAAAAACAGAATCCTTGAGGATTTAGTGCTCTGTAAACAGCAATGTGCACTATTTGGGGAGATTGTGTAGAGAGGTTGCTTGGACACTTGCGATGCATACATCTCTTTTTATTGGTTTTGTGGAATTTCTGTCAAAGAAGGTCATTAAGCTGAAGAAGAATATTTTTTCTTTCCTTTTATAAAATACCAGAGTTGCTTTTCCAAAATTAAATGTGGTAACATCCTGTTTCTTACTTTTCCATGATGTATCAGTTAACCTAGATATAAGCTCAGTGTTTTTCCTCAACCACCAGAAGTTAACTATAAACGGGATGCTGCTCCTGGCAGGAGGCCTCGCAGATCGCCTGCCCTTTCAGAAACGTTTTTCAGTTCATTTTTGTCCTGTACTGGCTGTTTTGTTTGTTTGAAGCTGGCATTATTGGTCCTTATTGGTTAACAAATGGGTAACATCAGAAGTCTCTCTCTGTTTGTAAGCCTGTGGTGTGCTTTGGCTCCCGTTTTAATGACAGTGTAAGCCTGTGGCGCATCTGTGCGTCATCACTGCTATAAAATGTGCCCTGATTTGGAGCAATTCGCCTTTACATTAAAATGGATTGATTGTGAAATTGTCCAGAGGAGAGACATGGCTCTCTGTACGGGCTACTGCACAACAGCAGGGCTGCTGGAATCAGATTAACCACGACTGGCAGCTGCCTCTGCATACAGATGTTTCACGCTTAACGGGACACACTGGCTTCAGTGTCCACTCTCAGTTGCCCATCGTGCATGTGTGTGCCTAGTCTTGCTTGATCTTTGTTTTTTTTTTTTTTGTCAACGACAGATGTAAGAGAGGAGAACATCTGGATTTTTGTGACTGCAGAAATGTGCCAGTTTTGCTCTGGTCATGGTGCATGCAGATGCCATAATGAGGCAGAGTTTAGATAAGGAAGCAGAGATCTGAGGAAGCTCTTCAACAGAGCATGTCCTTATGACCTTTACGACGTACACTTTCATGTGTTGTGCCTCTTGAGGCTAATTTTATTCGGGATTTTTCTCCTTTGTAGAGCAGAATAAACAGGAACGTTCCATTAAAATTAGAGGATAGAAGGATATGGAGGGGACCAGCTTGTCAGGAAGTGTGAGGCTTTGAGCATAGGAGGAGAAATATTCTTTTTTGGATGTTTTACTTGACCTTGATTATGTAGGCCTAATTAAAACATTTTTTCCTTTTGACGGAATATTCTGGAAGACTTACAGGCGCTTTCACAAAGCTCAGGGTCAGTCATGCTGAAAGCTTTCAGAGAACGCTCATCCAGGCCTTTTCACCTCTGTGTCCTCATGGTGCCACTTGACTGGCTTAAGTTCTGACCGACCTGCACACAGACAGGCACCTTTTGCTTGTCTTTTCTCACTTTTCTTCACTGAAAAACGTTGGTTCTCTCTTTGATAATGTGTGTAAAAGCACTTCAGCATAATGCACCACTTGTAATTCAACTGAAGAACAATGTGAAGTTGCCAGCAGCTGATCTCTGTACATTTCAGGCTAACTTTTGTACTTACTGCTTTTTCAAAGGTTTTGAAGTACTTACTTTAGAAATGCAGTGCTTTGTTCTTGTAAACACTTGTTGTCATGCGGTAGTATCCATTATCCTTTGGCCTATGGGTTGTCTATTGAGTATTCAGAGTTTTTAATCAAGCCGCTCATGTATATACCTTTCAGTCATTAACAACCACTACCAACATCTTGTGTAGTGTAGGCGGTACCACTTGTTAGGTAAGGTTATGGCCTTTCTAGTACGCCACTCCTGAGTGATTCATCTTTTCAGTTTGACTAAATTACATGCTTCCTGTCTTAAATGTTCTTTTTATATATGCCTGTTCTATTTTTAGCACATGCTTGAGACAGATTTGTTTTAGTAACCTGGAGCTCTTCACGCTACCCATGCATTTACTTCCCCTGGACCAACATTCACAGTTTATGAATCGGGGCAAGATGCAATCTTAGACACTGTTTTGTTTTTGTGGAGGATTTTCAGCAAGCCCCATTGCTACAGTATTTACCTGCATTATAATTAATTGCTTTATGGGAATATTTTTCTCCTGATAGCCTCTAGGATATGTATTATTCAACAGCAAGGCACTGTATTCTTGCCTCTAAACATCTGGGCTGCTGCTTCATGACATATTTGGCACCCACGTTGGCCTAATTTTGGGAGTTGGAACGCGGGGAGTGTCACACTCTGGAGTCTGGGACACTAGAAGGCCAGACATGCAGCTGTGTCTCCCTGGAAACCATTGTTTAGTCAACTTAGCAAAATGGGCTGACAGTCACGTAGTTCTTTTTACGAATGATATCCCAATAGATGCTGTATGGATGTTCTCCTTTAATCGTTTTTCTGGCACTTTTTCATGTAAAACATCTGTTTCTAAATGTTTTATGTTCTTTTATTTTTAATTTCATATTTATTCATAAGCTTTTACTTACGTCCATTTTTAGCTTATGCATTTTATTTCTTATCTAATTTTCTGTAAAGCACTTTGATGAAAATGCGCCATACAAGTAAACCTTTGCTGACAAAACTTGACTTGACTTTTCCATCGCAGGACTGATGCCCTAGAATGCCTCCAGTTTCCTTTGCATTTCAGACCTGTGAATGGGCAGGGACTGTGTTTGCCTGGTTAAAAATGTTCACCCCTTTTGCCGCGTTCACAGGACGATGGGGAAAGGCTGCATCACGGCGACCAAATACTTCCTGTTTCTCTTCAACCTCTTCTTCTTCGTAAGTCTCTGAACCACCGTTTGCCTCATACAGAATCGTCCCCCTCGAGCTGCACTTTGTGTTGCCATGGTGATAATTACAAGCCAGCATCTAAGATTTTAATGTCAGTCATATAACCGAGTATGACTTTTGGGAATGTCAGGCAGTTATGTATTACCACTGACGTCATTTTAATGACGTTTAGCTTTATAAAGATCATGGCTTCTCAGGTAATAAAAAACCATTCCTGAGCCAAAAGAAATGACTACGGATCATTTTGTGACGTGGTAAGTACAGTGTGACACTCACGCCTACATTTTGTATGTAAAAACAAAACGGATTTTTAAAAATCCAGAAACACATATTTACAAGAATGAGCATGTATAATATCAGCATTTTAAATATGAAAGTTCATAAAGCCGCAGTGCACAGTGTATGAATCAGTGTGAAATGTAACAAGAAATACTTTTTGATGACGGCCTGTAGTATTACTGTTATTTGATAATGATAATAATTTCTAATTTCCTTCTAGGGGTCAATAAAGTACTATCTCTCACTCATAGCATTACTAGTACTATTACCAGAGCCTTGACTGAAACATAAAATGTGCTCTTCAGTGGTTGCTGAGAGAGCCTGAGCATGGTGTGAGACTGCGGACACCCCAGCTGTTAGGGTGTGGCCGGAGAATTGTGCAGCTGGTTCCCAGTATGGCCGTTTTCACGATGCACGCCATTGCCTGTTGTTTAGGAAAAGAAGTTGTGTCAGGTTAATGCAGACTTATCCTTCTTGCTTCACACTGAGGCCAGCTCTTCAGGTTTATGCACAGCTGTCTGCAGGCAGCTGTAATGGTGCCCATGTGCATTGGGAGAGTCACTAATGGCTCATGTCTGTGACGGGGAATAACCCTGTGGGCCTCCTGAGCACAAACCAGCACTGCTGCTTGCCTTGCACTGATTTCTTCAGTCCCATATATTCAATGGGAAGGTGGAGCTTGTGAAAGTTGGCATCACTTATTCCATTGGTACTGAAAAAGCTGAAATTAAGTATTGATAATCTTCTGGAATTACAAATGTTGCTTTTGTCACCTGAAGGAACATTTGATTTCTTCCCTAGGTCTTTGGAGGCATCCTTTTTGGATTTGGACTTTGGATTCTTCTGGATAACCAGAGCTTCATTACTGTTCTGCGTAAGTCCTTTAGGCTAATGAAAGTCCATTATTCTTTATAACATATGCTCAAAATAAAGCTCGCAAAGTTCTGAATGAAATGCACTTGGGGGAAACAAGTATCTGTGTTCTCAATCCCATGAGAAAAACCATCAGATTTCATTAATGTAAACTGAGATATCCTTTGGGCTAATAATGATCTCTATCCAAAAGTAAAAACTCCTGTAGGAGGAAACACAGTCAGAGACTCAACGGTTACTTGGCAATGGAAGTCCAGCCTGGAATTGCTTCTACAAGGGGCTGTTGTTTATGGCAGAATGATGCCATATGATGAAGTATAAAGGGTCAAGATATGAGAACATAAGCCATCGTTTTCCCACCTCTAAAAGTCCATAGAGTAATCCTGTTCCAGAAAGAACTGTGGTACATTTGGGGGCATTTTGTCTTCTTTCAGTGGATTGTCATCACAAAGGCTTATGCTTCTACGTCATTCTCATTTCATACGTCTGATCCCTCCAGCTGATTGGTGACTCAGTGGTAAATCGCCACTTGTGCTGGACTGTTTCTTTTTCCTTCAGTTGCTCTCTCCCATGATTGACCCTGCAGATCTGTTGCTGTGTGCTCCAGCACACTGCACAGTCTGCGTGGTGAGAGGTTTCCCCAGGCAGAGCTCTGTGTTTCTCATCAGGTCCCCTCCTCACTTCCTCCGGCCTGTTGACCAATAACACGCTGCTTCCTGAGTGTGTTCACAAGCATGGACACACATGAATTCCGCATTTGTGCTTGTAGAAATGTTAACGATTCAAATACCATGATGAATAATCCGATGAAGCCCACAGCCTGGTGTTCACACACAACGCCAAACTGGCTTTTGATGGAGTTACTCATTCGGACCTCTTGTTATACCCTGCAGCTACGCATCAAGGGAACCTGGTCTTTATCCAGCCTCAGTTTTTCAAGCTCTGTTAAGTCTAGCTTCTGCAAACCACTCCCTAAACTACTGAACTAGAATCTTCCTTCCAGACATCCTGTTCATGTTTCATCTTATGCATCTAGGGAATAGTGGTTAGCCATAATTTATAGATGGATGTGCCCTGATTAGTGACAAAGATATTACAAAGATGTAGAATTTATAGAATAGTGATTAGACCACACCATGACTTTGATCTGGATAAGATGAATAGATTAAGCATACACGTTTAAAGACTTTGAGGGTGTGTCTAACAGTGGAGTATTCATGCCCTGTGGAGTTGCCACTTGGTGCCCTACTGTATCCACTTACCTGCTTTTCTTGTTCCACTGCACAAGCCAGGGAAGTGTTCTGTCCAGCCGCTTATCCTGTCTGGGTTTTTTCAGGCTGCTTGTGAAGCTAGATCCCCTTATATTTCCCAGTCAGACCCAGTAGCCAGCCCTTGTCCATATGTATGTCTCCTGAACAGATCCCTCTGAATACTACGCTTTGTCTTTCAGGTTTCACGGTCCTCTGTGATTTTAGAGAGAGTGTAGCTAACATTGGCTCCTTGGTGCCATTTGTATTTGCCTTTTAATGTTTAATTCAAGGGGGTGGCACAGTATTGCATTGGTTAGCACTGTTGCCTCACACCTCTGAGATCTGGGTTTGAGCCACCATGCTCATATCTGGAAATCTGTGAATTGTCATTCGAGTCCTTACAAAATTTGAGAATTTTCGAAATTTCAAATGTTTAGTAATTTGTTCATTATTCTTTCTGCATGCCTTTGAATCTTGCAGTCAATCTGTCAGATGCCCCATTTACTTTGTGATGCTTTGTGTGTGCAATACTTTCTTATTATTATTATAAGAAAGCTGGATTTCTTACTTAGCCGGATAAGTTGTCGGATTTGAGGTACCCCAGTATAAATGGACATTGTCATCATTCACTTACATTTAGCCCAGACTACCTAAAATCTGACAAGTTATCCAGCTAAACAGCAATCCCATTTTGTGATACGGGCTCCTGGGGCTGTATGTATTAAGAAGTGCAATTCCATATAACATCGGGTGAAGAGCTATGGGGAAAAAAGCTTGATATCAGACTACTTTTTTGGCCTAGAGAGCAGAATCCTAGATACGTATTTTATTTCCACTAGCTCATTTCCAATATTTTTTGCTAGTCATGGAACGTGACAGTAGAATATGAGTTTCAGAAAATGTTATACCCAAATAATGTGATGTCCAATTAATGAAAATGATGCCCAGAATAAGGATTACAGTAATGAGGATGATTTTCAGGGAAATTATACTGGCTGATAATGGAACACAACGCCAGCCCTTCTCTGTTGGCATATATGGCTGAACCTTTACCTTCACCAAATGGATGTTGAATCTGTACTTAGCGGTTGCCCTCTTGGGAAAAGTACATTCACAGTGGTAGTGGACAGACGGGCCGCACCATAAATGTACTTACAGGCAAAGCTCTTGTTACAAGCAGTTCTATATTCTGTGTGCCTGATTAAATTTTTTCTTCCTGCAGTGTGACTCTTTTAGCTTGAATTACAGGCCACAGCATTATGTAGGTTAAGTTTCCCGGTTTCTTCTCTGTGGTCTACAGAGGAGTGGGCCTGTGCGGGTTCTCAGGCTTCTAATTATCAACCAGCCTCATCTCTGTGTGTGTGTGTCCGTGTGTGTGTGTGTGTGTGTGCGCGAGCCACGCACCTAGAGGTAATTGGCAAGCAATTGTAGATAACTCTGGCAATGATATAGTCAGCACCATATGTCAATTTTTACTGTATTTTGGGTCATTCGTGGCACATGCATAGTCATTAAATCTGCTTCTGCCTTGATTTATAAGACATTTTAAATTATGCTGTCTTGGTAGATGTGGTGTTTGAATGTTAGGGTTCGTATGGGGGCCCCAATCCCTCGGTCTGTCTTGAAGTGTGCAGGAAGAGGAATCATCTTTAAGAAGCCTCTGGAGAACGGCTGCACTGCATTTCGCTCTTTGTCCTGATCTTGGCCACCTCCTGCCCAGCCGTGTCTTTCAGCCAGGTGGCCAAACGATCTGCTCTTATTTACAGGTCCTGTTTTCCTTCAAACTCCAGAAGATCGTAACCTTTAGATGCTGATCTTCTGGCACACTGTTGGCTGAACATCAGGAATGTGACAAACGGGGTTATGCTGTTCAAAAAATCCAGGGAGGCTTGTCCCAATTTAGCTGTATATTAGGCTTATCCGTGTCTGTAGGCTGGCTCATGATTTGTGAGTAAAGAGCTTGCATAGTGCACAGGAACTGACTGCGCTAAACCAAAGAGTGATAACCTTAACCATCTATGCCACATGCAGAGGAGTCCTCCAGCTCACTGAAGGTGGGCTCGTACATCCTGGTTGGCGTTGGCTCGCTCTCTATTCTCATGGCTGTCCTTGGCTGCTTTGGGGCTATCTATGAGATCCGCTGCGTCCTGGGCTTGGTGAGTGAAATCCATGCCTGGTTTGATGCTGCTGGCCCGCAGAGCAGAATGTGCCTCTGCCAGCATAGCTGAGGTTTTGCAGTAACTGAGTTCTCTCATGTTGACTGCCCCCCCCCCCACCCAGTACTTCACATGCCTCCTGCTGATCCTCATCGCCCAGATGACAGCTGCCGTGCTGATGTACTTCCAGAGAGACCTGGTGAGCGCTGCTTTTCATCTGTCCACTTACAAAGCAGATTTTATTTCTATGTTTTTTGTTTCTTGACGTTTGGCTATATCCTGACGTTTGCTTATCCTGAGATTGGATATCTGGAGCAAATCAGGTTAAGTAGCTTACTCAACCAACTTGACCAACAAACTTTATGAATCTATATCCTCGAGCACTACACAGTCTTTTCAGTGAAGATTTGAAGCTTTTAATAACTCCCACCATGGATGGCTTTGCTGGCATGGAAGAACATCAGTACCACAGGGACAAAAAATACAATGATTAACCTATTGCATTGTCCGCAACCTGTGCTGGCACATTTCGTTAGATCCTGTTGTCCTCAATGTCTCCCTCATCCCTAGTCTGACAGCATGTTGAGGGTTCGAGTATCTCAGTAATCATGACGTTTTCTTATAGTGCTGTTTCCAAGATGTTCCAACATTGACTAATCATGATATACAGTATCACACAGGGATAAACACTTGCGTGCAGCACCCCTAGTGGAAAAGAGGGGTAGTCCACATGTAGCCTTTTGGGGGGCTGGAAGCAGGGTGACACAGGAAGCTTCTAAGCGGAGCCCATGACTGAATTCCTCCCAAAGGGATAGTAGGGGAGGCTTTGGAGCAGGATTTGCCATAAAGGAGGAATGCATCCACCTTGGGATGTATATTTTATTCTTGTTTGTTTTTACTGTCAGAGGAGTTGAATGCTCGCATTTGTCAGCAGGCTGCCGCCTGCATTAACTGAGTTTCAGGGGCCGGAGGGCGGCGCAGGTTCTGGTTTGTTTTCTTGCTCTTCACTCCTCATGATGTTTTTCCCGCAAATTCCATTAATGTGGATCAGCAATTAGAAAATCGCTCGTATTCCACACGGTCAAATTCCAGCGGCCTTGAAATTCATTATTTTGCATCTTGCAGACTCAAAGGCAGCCAAGTATGGTGGGTAACTGTACTTTCATGCGTTACTAATCAGCAGATTTTAAATGATGCTTGCAGAGGAAAGGTATGGCTGTGTTGTTTCTGAGCATCTGTTCTGCTAAAGCATAAGGCAGCTGCTCTGTGACCTCATATGGCATCGAAGCAGAGGTTACCAAAGACATGCCTTTCAGTAGCACAGATCTGACTTCTCATCCACCAGTCATGAGCAGGGTTTATTACCTCTGGCTGCACAAAACCAAAGTTAAATGTTTTGGCTGTTTGTAATTCTGAATGTGCTGTATTGTGATGCTCGACAAAGAGGCTAACTGTTTCATTCCACAGTTTCAGCATGAGGAAGGTTATAAGTGGTTGCTGTTTTTTACATTAATCAGTTGACGAATGAGATGTCCATCATCGTGAATAAGATTTTGGTGGACTACACTGGAGGCAACAAGACCACAGAGCAGGCCTGGGATTACCTTCAGAGGACAGTGAGTATGAATGCAATGACACAGGGGATGAAGTCAGTCTGTGTCTTGTTCTGGGCTGGCTTCAAATCACAGATACATCTGGGAATAATGCAAATTACCTTGAATCATAGTCTAAGCAAATATGTAATGGAGGCCGAATGCAGACCATGATGGAAACTGGGCAGTTTTGAATGAAGTCTTCCCAAGCTCAAAATTTCATTAAGGTGCCATCTTTGATCAATTCTGAACAAAAACATATTTTGCTTTTTTCAGTGACTGTGAAAAACAGATTTTATAATTGTATTCCAGGATCCAACGTACACACTTCTGATTTTACTGTGAAACATGGTGAGATGTGCATTATGAATCTACCAATAATTAGAGGTTAGAAATCAAAGCATGTTGAAGTGCCTTTTGAAACGCTTCGTGAAACCTAATGTCTAAGATGGCGAGAAGGTGCTATAATGATGGCTGTTTATAACTCAGCTCTGATTTCCTCAGAAAATAGTAAATGCGTTTATATGGTTTGTTTTTGAATAAAATGAAAAGAGCCCTTTAGCTGGAATCCGTTTCCATTTAACATGCTGCCAGGTTCTGGGAGGGTCCTTCTCCTTCAGAATGTCCTCTTTGGCTGGTTCATTCACAGCAAACACTTGCACTGCACTCGCAACACCTCATTTCCTCTGGGAGTTAATGTGTGTATATTCTGCTCACATGCTCCCATGCTGCTCTTCTGCTGGGCTGTTAAGATCCAGAGCTGTTGTACTGTGGCATGTTCTAAGTCCCAGTGTGTCTTACTGTGAAGATTCACTGCTGTGGCTGGACCGGACCGAGCAATTGGACCGAGAACACGCTAATCAGGAACAGCTCCCGGGTGCTGTACCCCTGCTCCTGCCGAAATACGTCCCTCCCTGGCGTGGGCCTGGAGGAGAAAGGCCTGTGCGAGTCCCTGTCCTTGGAGTGGCCCGTCTACCAGACGGTACGCCCCCGACACAGGGCCAGTGCAGCCACTGCCAAACCCAGCGCAGCCGTGTCTTATCCTTAATGTACTCTTGCCAAGTAATTATGCTTGAACTGGATTAGACAGCAGGACAATCTTCTGGGCTGAGATTAATGGTGTCCTACAGGCCTTTGATAGCTTTGTCGCCCTCCAGTGGCACCAAGTGGAGCAGTAAAAATGATGGGGCTGTAAATGAAACCTTTCCACAATTACCTTCGTTTTAATAACTGGCAAATTATTGTCGTGACATGACAGTTTCATACTGTATCGTTTGTAATGTGATGAATACCTGCAGTATCGTTAGAAGCTGATATCTAAGTATCAACAGTTACTGAAGTATTAACAGGATAAACAGATTTGAAAGTCATGCTACGGTTCGCTAACGCTGTGGGGAAAATGCATGATCCCAGCCCGCCATTAGCAGTGAAAGGTCATCATGGTAACAGTGTGTGTTCCCTTCAGGGCCATAGGTACCTTAGCTGATGCACTCTCAGTCTGTACTATAAAGGAATGTCCAGTACTGACTGTAATAAAGGAAAACAATGTGTCTTATGGTGACTCCAGTCCACTTCCTTCTCTAGGGCTGTGTCTCCAGTGTGGAGAGTTGGTTCTTCAACAACTACGGAGTCATTATTGGGATCTGTGCTGGAGTAGCAGCCATTGAGGTACCGCCTCTCCGGACCTGCATCCCCTCCCAGGCTGGACCACCAGCACGTCTCCTTATGTTTTCTTCATAGCTGTGTGCTGCTTTGTTCTGGGCTTAGAACAGGCAGGTAACATGCTGCTGACAGACATCCTGGGTTTGCCAAGCTAGCTGTGTCCCTGGGCCAACAAGGGAGGGGCTTGCGTTTCAGTTTTTTAACCAGTCACAATCTTTCTTGTATGACATCACCACTTTGATCTGAATTTTTTAAATTTTCAAACTCATGGCTTCCAGCCATCGAGCTTAGGACTGTGTGTGGCTCAATAGGCTAAATTCGGTTCTTGTGATCAGAAAGTGGCCGGATCAAACCTTGTTGTTATTACTGTTATTGTCATCACCGTCATCATTATCATGGAAAAATAAAGATGTACCCTTATATTGAGCCGTACAGCCTTTACAGGGAAGCATGTTTTTATGTTTTGTATCTGTGACATGTCCCTAACAAAAGGCATACATGATAAAATGGGAAAAGTACAAATCTGTGCACCTTGCCGCTTATCACAAAACACTGGTTTTGATTAATGTGGTGATGTCATACAATGAAGTCTGTGATTGGTTAAATAAGTGAGACCTAAGCCCCTCCCTTATTGACCGAGGGACACGTCAAACTCAGCAAAATCAGGACGTGCTGCTGCTGATGTGCCATTAATGGGGAGCCTTTGCATGCTAAGTGCTCTTTATATAGCTAGTGTAAGCCCTGCACCTTTTGTTCCGTCCCTCGTGTCTTTGATATTGCTCATCCCCCCCCCCCCACTTCTTGCCACATTGCTCACATGTCCTCTTTGAAAGCTGGCCGCATTTGGGCACACGCCTGTCCATCACCAGGGCGTGGCATTCCCCATTGGCGATGCTCCCCTGCCCTGTTCCCTAACGTTCTCCCCTTGGTATCTGACAGTACCTCCTGACCAGCCCTCTGCTCCCCGCAGTTCCTGGGAATGCTCCTCTCCATTTGCTTGTGCCAGAACATCCAGCAGGTGGACTACACCAAAGTCCCGGCATACTGAAGATGCCCCCCATGGCACAGACACCCACCGTTCTCCGTGTTCTCTCCATGATATCCTACGCAGACACTGGTGATCTCTCCATCTCTGCCCTAACACAGACACACACGCACACACACACACACACACTGCCCTCAGCCATAATGCTGGTGCTGGAGTGATATGTAACCTCATTACTGTAGCTCAAATGATGCTAAATCTGTAATTTCAGTTTCAGTGACTGAGGGTGGGGGCCGTATTTGTAGGCAGCCCTTTGTGGAGCAGATTTAAACACAGGAGTCCTGCTTCTCAGCCCTCAGGTTGAATAACCATCAGCCAAGCAAGGAAAAATAAAGCAGACCTTTAGCCAGGATCAACAATACGTATTTCAGTATGATGTTATGATTTTTATTAATGTCAAGGTAGTGTTCTGGTGATATTTTTTGTTGAATTTCAAAACTAAGACATAATACTGCTAAATATATTCAAAATGTTGTTTTGATTTATATTCATGTCAAAGTAGCATTTTATTACAATGGGGTTTTTAGTTGAGTTTTGAAGGGCTTTGTATTGTAGCTATTAGTCCAGTTCTGAGAGCACTTTAGTGAATTTTTTAAAGCTGTTGATCAGTGACGCGAAGACCTGAAAGAAGCCCTGTGGTGATGGGGGGGACGGGGGGGTCAAGGCCAAATCCTAATTTTTGTTTGACTTGTTGTGTTTCATTCAATGGTCCCATAACTGCTGCATCCTATGGGCTGGATACACTGTTAATCGGCATTAATTGGGCTCCTCTCAGGTTCTGCAGAGCCCACAGGCAGTCCAGGGCTTTTCACTGTCACCAGTGCAGGATGCAGTGTTGCCTTGCCAACTGGTGTGAGCTCCTCCTGTTTCTTTTGCATTTGAGTCTGGCTTGGCTGGTCTTTAAAAGAATTAGCTTATAAAAATTCTGCATGGATTCAGCAACAAAAAAGTGTGTTGTTTTGGTGGGTGCATGTTTTTCTATTGTAATTTCTCATTCATGGACTCGTGTCTTTTAAAAACCAATTATTTACTGAATGCCACTCATTTAAACATGTTTCTCCTTTTCTGGTAGATGAGGGACTATTTGTTTTTCTGAAGGTTTGCTGGTGACAGTAATGCCATATCAGTTGGAATATTTAATATGGCTTTTATAATTAATGTTAAATTAGTTACTCAAAAATGATACGGTCAGTGTAAACAGCAGTTTTACATAATAAAAAGCTTTTGATCCAATCTCTTTTTTGTTTAAAGTATGTCATGGAAAATTAATATGAATATGTTGCAGCAGTGTTGTAGAATATACATTTCCACTGTAATCTAAATTAATTTTAACACTCAGTAGTCAAGTTTACCAGGATACATAAAAAGGTAGTCTTGGAAAGACATTTTTGTTTATTTGTTCGTTTGCAACATGTCGGAATGCTTAAATATAGGATGACTTCCGCTGAGATTTTTTTCTTGCAGTTCTGCATATGTCCAGCTGAGGGCAGTATATACATACACTGGAAATATTACCACGTAAATGGCTGAACTGAATGGCAGTAGAAGATATTCCAGTCTTTTTCTTCTGCTTGTTTCTGCAATAACATGAGAAATGTTGGGGCAGAAGAATTAGATAAAAATGCACAACTTCGTAATGCCTTTTCATCTAATTTGGGATGGGATCTTTGTTCCAGTTATGTAGATCGGTTCCTTTTGCTATTACCCAACTCATTTTATGATCTTTTTTTGGCAGAAAAATCTTTTTGGTGAAAGATTGTCTTTTGTACAATAAGGGGGAGTTACTAACATATTGCAAATCCCTGCCAGTTGCTGTACATGGAATGACATTGCCAGGAATCCATTTGCTGGATCCCCAAAGGGCAGAGAATATATTGCATTCTGCCTTATCTCCTGGAGCTGCACAGCTTTTCACTGACATATGTATGATACAGCAAAGCATATACTGCTGTGTTTCCCCACAAAAAGAACTGTATTTGGTCTCAAGGATGCAGACAGAAGTAATTATTGGCAACTCAAAGAACTTCACACTGAGTTTAACCCTTTTAACGCATGAATTATGCAAACTTGAATCAGCCTTTTTTCTAGTTCTTTTTAACTTTATTTAGGGATGGAAAAAATATTTTATATTCGATTTTTTTAAACGTGATTTTCAGAAAGTCTTTCACAAGTCCACTCTGATGGGCCGCATGCCTTTCTCTGCTCAGTTTCAGGCGTCTGCATGCACCAGTACACACGTGTCCTGTTGCTGGAATGTCCTTAGTAGTGGAATGCACTCCCTACATTACCCACCAGCTCGGGGTTTAACTGATAGTGTAAGAAAGTCCTGTTGGATGTGTGGTCGAAGATCAAGATTGGTAAACCGGTGAGCATGTGAGTAACTCTAGTACAAGTGTGTGTGGGAACTAGTTGGATGATTATACTTGTCTGTATCTGATTCTGATCCAGAGGATGTGTTCCTCTTATAGGAAGCTGCATTCATGATGTCCCCAAAGACATAATCTCAGCTTCTTTGTTACAATTAATGGGAACCATGGTTTCCAGTTCAAGATTTCTTGACAGTTTTTTCCCATGATAATAGCCCACACCCAGCCTCACTGAGCCACCAGAATATTGTTTTAGTACAAACCTCGCTCTCAAAACACTATAGATGCCAAGCGATGACCTCTTTGTCATTTTTAATATAATATCAAAAGATACACTCTTGTCTCATTTTTGCGGTCAATTTTTTTTTTTGTTTTTTTTGCTCTGACTTTATATGCTTCAGTTGTTTATACAGTTATATCAGCTCAAGACATGTTATTGTGATAGGCTAGAATATGACAAATATAGCTGGTATAAAACACCAGTTGCCAAACGTTAAGATAGTGAGATAATGAAACCGGAGGAAGGGTGCTGGGGGACAGGAACAAAGGGCACGCTAAATGAACAAGCCTGAATAATCACCCCTAATTTCATTCCATTCCCTGCTCTCCGTAGTCCAAACTGTATATTGTTTATGGGTTAGAGCACCTTCCATCCTCGATTCCCACTCATAATTCCTCCTGAACTCTGGAAAGCCGAACACAAAATGAAACAAGCGTTTAGAGACACAGAACTGCTAACTGAAGCTTCGATGTTTCCAAGAGCGCGAGCTGCCCCGCGAGCTGCCCCGCGAGATGCCTCTGCCGGCGATTCTGTATCTCTGCTCCAATAAAAGTCACATTGCCCTTGTTTCTGAGTTGAAATCAGTGCTGGAGCTGTGGCCACATCATTCACAGCCCGACTAACTGATCTCACTGTGCATCTGTAGGTCTGTACCATGCCCTACTAATGTCACTGTTTTCTCTCACTAAAGCTAGATGATGATGTTCTGTTCAGCTTTTCTGGAATCTTCCATGCACATATGTGCATATCCAAATGTAAGTTGGATATTTGAAAATGTTCTTACATTTGAAAACAATAATTTCAGTGGCCAGAGTCCCCCCCCCACCCTCAACAGAATGTACCAAGGGGGCCCAAGGAGATTTTTTTCAAGGGGCCATGAAATTTTGCTACACTCCTGCTGCAGCCTCACATGCCTGGGGTTAGGGTTCAATGCGTGTCCCTAGCGCTGTGTGGATTTTGCTTTGCTTTCCTCTGAGTGCTCCAGTGTCGTCCTGCTATCCAAAAACATGCAGTTTAGATGAACCAATGTCTGTGAGCTGGCCATAGCGTGTGCATGTGTGTGTCCACACGTTATCCCCTGCTTTGTGTGACAAGCTGGTGCAGTCACCAGGCACACTGTGAAAAGTGGTTATAGAAGATGAATGGCTGAAGTGTAAAATTAATAGGTTTTTGCAGAATGATACCTAGCTGTAAGAAGTATACACCAGAGCCAAAGAAATAGTCATTTTCTTCAGGTCGCTGATCTGTTAGTAAAGCAGGAGGCTCAGTGATGGTTAAGGTAAAGCCAGCTCAGCGACGAGGCTGCTTTGCCACTGAAGGGCAGCGTAGGGTTAAAAACCACAGGAACCAGCCAGGAACCCTGAATCTGACAAGTGCAGAACAATTTTATTTGGCTTTCTTTCATCCAGCAAAACAGCAGGGTAAACAGAATTACTCTAATGTCGTGTTTATAGGAGCGAAAGGAGGACGAAAGATGTCAGACTGAAACTGAGTTTTTTCCTCTCATGTGGCGGTTGGTGTGATTTCTGGTGGCAGGTGCTAGCCACATACCTAATTGTGTTGCTGGCTGATTAGTTTACAGCCAGAGTAACAGTTCAGTATTGTGGCCTATCGTCCTGCACAAAAGTCCTCTGTCTGCCTGTGCTTCTTAGTCTCTCCACGCAGCAATTTCTCACATCCAATTACTGTCATCTTTACTGCAGTCCCTGCTCAACTCAATGCAGAGCCACTAATGCATTTATCACCCAGACGACCGGGACCAGGTGCCGGAACGGCTGTGTCCCACATCTGCTATGATGTCTCAGAAAGCGCCACTGTAACGCCAAACTCACGCTAGCAAAGTGGCCGCATCCAGTCGGCATTCCCGCTGCAGGTTTACAGGTTGTGTGCTGCCAGGAAGTAAGGGAGAGCCATGCATGGTGTCCGGTAAGGCACAGAGCCGCCATTCAGACGCAGTGACCTCCACGGCCCCTCTGGGTCAGGGAACGGCTGCGCATTTGGCATGCCCCTCCTAATCCAATTTTCCACAACAGTGAGTGAATAGAGGGGAGGAAACAATTTCATGCCGGCATGTGTGGCCTCTTCATAACAAGAAGCACTGCTGGATGGATTGTACACTTTGTAAGACACAGCGGGACAGATTACGTACAACACAGTCCTACGGACACATTCACTTCCGACATTTTTTGGAGAGAATGTACGGTCAGAGCCGGGGTGGTGGAATAAGCTGATTATGGGGTGAATGAAAGTTTGTTGACAAAAGGTCCTGCACTGTGAGAAATGAGGAGGATTTACTTAAGAAAAGGTTTCACGACAATTGGCCTTTGGTGTTTTTAAAGTGAATATAACTTCACGCAAGAAAAGTAATATGTAAAAGCATTAAATAAAAAAAAACAAAAAGTCACAAAAGTCACTAAACCCTATATTGCTTCATGCAACATTACTTATATTAATTCAGATCATCACTTCAGTTTTCCTAAGCATTTTTAGGTATAAGGTATTTAAAGCAGTTTTAATATTTATGACATAAGACTTTTCTGTTATGTTGATTATTGATTTAAAAAACATATAGAATGTTGATATTTGTCTATATGATGCACAGGCTTGTTTTTTTTGTTACATTTACTAAACCTTGGAATCACCTTTTTCAGTGCCTGTTTTATTGCTTAGTGCACCTTTGTATTGATCCTGTAGCTTGGCTGTAGTTCCTTCTCTCTTATTTGCTGGAAGTGGTAATTCTACCAACAGCAATACTATCAAATGCTTATCTTGCGCAATGCTTGTATACTTCTTCTGTGTCACTCTCTTTTTGGGCTTCTGGAGACTGTTTCGAATGACCAACGAAACTTTGTAAAGTGAAATGAGGCCCACTTTCAAAGCCAAGTGATACCCTAATATACTGTTGTAGATATAACTAAAGCTACAGTTTTTTGATTAAACGTGACCTGAAGAAAGAGAAAATTCGGCCAGATCCCACTGACCTTGCGTACTGGAGACCGTTGCTGATAAAATCTCAGAAAAGGGAAAGAAAATAATGGAATGTTGTGTGAACCATAGCCTGCAGTCGATTCCACAGAGTCAGTGTTTCAAAATAAAGGTTGTTTTGGAATGAAAACAGATTGATAGTTGAGATTTTCATCATTAAAAAAGCTGCTGTGTTATTCTCAAAACCGGGCTCCCAGAGATTCACCATCTAAGCCTTTATTCAAGCTGAGTTCTTAAATTAGGCTTGATTGAGCTCTTAATTTTTAGTTGCTATGGTGATGTGGCATGTCTTTCTGGGAAGCTTTGTTGGAATTTTGTTTGTGGTAATAGTAAAAGAATGTAAACAATTAATATATACCCATAAGCCAAAACATTATGACCACCTGCCTAATATGCTGTTTCTCCTCCGTGTGCTGCCAAAACAGCTGTGACCCCCAAAGACATGGGCTCTATAACACCTCTGAAGGTGCTTGGTGATATCTGACACCAGTATGTTGGTGCAGATCATTTAACTGTTATAAGATGCGAGCTAGAGCCATCATGGATTGGACTTCTTGTTCCAACACATCCCACTGATGCTCAGTGGATTCTCAAACCATTCCCAAACAATGTGTGCAGTGTGGCAGGGTACATTATCCCACTGAAAGAGGCCACTGCTTTTGGGGAATATCATTGCCATGACAAGGCAACCCGGTCTGGAATGATGTTACAGGAGATGACATGCATCAAATCAGGACTCAAGGCTGAAGACTACATTATTGTCAACACATCCATGTACATGTCTACAGTGCAGTGGAATACTATTTCCCCTGGGCCCCAAGAAAAATTAACGTCCACATGAATGCACAGACCCATGGTTTCCCAGCAGAACTTTGCCCAGAGCATCACACTAGTTCCTGGCTCCTTCTTTCCATAGTGCATCCTGGGGGCACCTTTTCCCCAGGTGAAGGACACACATACCCACCTGTCCACATAATGTAACAGGCAACAGGACCCATCGGGCTAGGTGACCTGCTTCCACTTGCCCAACGTCCAGTTCAGACGTCAGTCTGCCTATTGCAGCCACTTTCAGTGATGGACATGGGTTAGCATGGGCACTCAGACCAGTCTGTGGCTATGCATCGAGTCTTTGCTGCCCAACACCCCGTTGAAGATCGTGGTTTATCCCTCCTTGGACCTCTCTAAGTATGTACTCACCACAGCGGACTGTGAGCTCCCCACAAGCCCTGCTGTTTCAGAGATGCTCTGACATAGTCGCCTGGCCATAATGATTTAGCCCTTTTCAAAGTCAATCACATCTTTGCTCCTGCCCACTACACACATCTGCACTCTGTATGTCGACTATGAATACCAAATGTTAGCTTACCGTTTATTGTGTCCTAGCCCTTGATCTGTGCCGCTATGCGATAATCAACGTTATTCACTTCATGTGGGGGTGGCGGTAATGTTTTTGCTGTTGTGTACAATATTTTACTTCATATAAATAACAGTGTGGATATTTAAAAGAAACACATCATGTAAATATGCAGGAAACAGTGATATGATGATGCTGCCACTTCGCTCCCTGGGTGGATAAACTGTCCTGTAAAAGGGCTAGAATTTTGGGTGGCCACTGGCAGCAGGTGCAGGACCTCAGCAGATCCCATAGACATTCCATACGAACAAAAGTGTTTCTGAACTAGCTAATGTTACAGCAGCAGCTGTGCACTACAGCGAAGGCTGACCTTTAGCCTGCTATCGGCGGAAGAGACGGCCCCCAGGAGCACCACGTTTACTCTGTCCTTTACCTTGCATTATGAGCGGCAGTTACGCACTGTCACTTCTATTCGTCATATTGATTAAACAAGCTTTTACATTTCTAACATTAATAAATGGACTTCTAGATGTTTATATGTACATTCACTTGCATAGCTGACTAAAAGCATTGAGCACTTTCTAAAGTTCTGAAATGGAGCCCCCCACTTAAATGTCAACAATTATGGTACGAATCACTCTGCCGTCTGCTGCCATTTTTAATTTGCTCGTGTCGCCTATTTAAAAAATGTAATCCATGTTAAATCAGAGGGGGGGCTACATGTATAACCATCCTGGCCTTGTAGAGAGCAGTTCTAAAAGCTTCACACTTCCGCCTTGGATGACGAGCATCTCTACTGCGTAACTTGGACTTCATGAGGCAGGTAAGAGGCCGTAAAGGCAGGGGGTTAAGCAGAGTGCCTTAGAGGGGAGTCGGTGTGTAAGCACCTTGAATGAAGGGAATAAAGACAGAGGTCAGGCTGACGTCAGAGCTGCCAGGAGCTGATTGGCTGAGAGACGACATCTACGCAGGGCCTGACATGGCGCTTGAAGGCTTATCTGAGTGCTGGGCCCAGGCCTTTTCTTCCTTCTCCTTCTCTTGCGTGCTCGATTTGGTCGACGTGATGTGTCCCCGACAGGAAATACCACCTGGATCAGCAATTACCAGGATGTGCTCAACTCCTTACATGCTCATTGTTATTAATTGCAATGGTAATTGTTATAGCTACACAGATAGGAATCACTAGTTCATCCATTCCTGAACAGCACCTATCCTGTAGCCTATTCCAGGCACCTACCACCCTTAAATGTCAGATCTTGTTAGAAATAATCAAATAAGCAAGACTGAATATTCACGCTTTGGTCCATGACTGCACTAGCATAGCGACCAAAGTGACACAGTGTGAGCTACAGCTACTCTTAGACATACTGTTGTATATGGGGGCAATGTCTGTACTCTGAGTTCATGCTGTTGTAGGAGGAGATGAAGCTTGTAGGAACCTGAAGGAAACTGTTGTCTTCCTGAGGGTAAATGTGCTCTGGTGACCTTTCTCTCCCTCACACGGTGACACGTCACATAGGGCTGCATAGGCTGCATAGCACTTATTCCCACAGCCCTTCACGGAGGTTCATGCGGGTGACCAGATAGGGCCGCTGAAAATCTTGGGGTGGCACCAAAACCAAAAACCATAACCAAATGTCAGAAATTCTATTATGTTGTTGTACTATGTAGACTAGTTGACATCTATGTTAATATGAGAATTCCAGAACAGCATACTGATATACTTTGGTTTCCTATTTTATAGTTAATTTATTTTAGATGTACTTATTTTATTTTCTGTTTTCGTCAGGGGGACACTGGGGGGACCAGCAATGGCATCATTGGTAGAACATGGTAGAACATGGAAGTAATTTAAATTTTACTGATTATCTAAGTGCAGGGATAAGATAAGCTCTGAAAAAGTGTACTATATGGGGTACTATACTCATATTGATATTTTTCTTGTTTCCTCTAAGAAATATTCAGTTTAATTTAAACATTTTGAAATGAGCACCTAGTGGTCCGATCTTCACCTATGGGGCCCATCCAGGTACAGCCCAAATGAGTTTCATGACACCATTCACCTGTGGGCCCATCATCTGCAGGGGGAGTAATAAGGGTTCAGTGCAATGTGGATCTAGCGGCAGTCAAAAGCGGAGGCCTTGGTGGACCGATTCCCGGCTACCAAAACTGACTTTAGGGACATGGAACGTGATTACTCTGGTGGGAAAGGAGCCTGAGCTGGTGCGGGAGGTAGAGAGATACTGAGTATATATTTAGTCTGACTCACTTCAATGCACAGCACGTCCTCTGCAACCAAACTCCTGGAGAGGGGCTCGATTCAATTCCACTCTGGAGTTGCCCTGGGTGAGAGGCATCGGGCAGGTGTGGGTTTACTCATAGCCACCATGAATTTCTGTGCTTGTATTTTGGAGTTCAGGAAACTAAAGAGCACTGATTTTTAGAATTACTTTGTGGAGCACCTTTGCTGTACATTCTGTGTCTCCCTTGATATGATAGAGTACTAAAAGCCCTGGAAAACCCCCTCCTGTCTCTCGGTCTCCTTTATAACAATAGTTATGGCTGGAGGTGGGGAGTGACAGCAGGCAGGAATGATCCCCACTCATGTTTTTTAGCATACCTTGGGTCAATGAACCGGTGGCTAAATGTGCTCCAGGATAGCACCCCCTGGATTGTCTATAATATTGTCCAATTTTGCTAACATCCTCTTCTCTGTGACTGCCTTCAGTGGGTCCAGGGTCATTCTTCTTATGGAGCAGAACTTCCTAATGAGGTGGCTAAGGAGTTTAGCATCACCTGAACTGATGCCACTTCCCCAGCAGGCCACAGCTAGAAAAGCATGCTGGCCACTACGGGCTAATAAAACATACACAGCATCTTGCTACACATATTTAAAATAAGTTGAGTCTGCTCTGGTATTTGGTGTACAGTGCTGATGTGTTGTCTGCCCAGTCCAGTCTGCTGCTCAGGTGTAAGCCAAGGTCATTGTAGCCCTGCACTATCTCTGCATCCTCACCCTGGATGGTGACTGGTCTCAAGGACTCCCTGTTGTGCTGGAAGTGCGCCACCAGCTTCTTTGTCTTGCTGATGTTGAGCTGTGCTTGTTAATTGTAAGGCACTCTACCTGTTGCTTGTTACATGCCTTGCTGTTTGATTAATTGTGTTATGATCCACACCTGTTCCTGGTTGTTCTATATGTATTTAAGTGCCTGCCCTCACTCCGTTCGTCAGTCAGTCATTGTTCTTGTTTCTGTGTGTTGTTGCATTGATGATTTTCTAGTGTTGCTTTGTTTCCTAAGTCTGTTTCTTTGAGGTTTGTTTAGTTTGTTCTTTATTTTTTCCTGTTTGTTTTTGACCCCTCGTGGTTCCTTTTTTATTTTGTGTTTTTCCCTGGTGTTTTCAGTTTTATTAATAAACCCCTTTATCGCTGAGCAGCTCTGTAGATCGTCACCTTTATTCCGCTTGTGCCATGCCTTGCCAAAACAGTTACACATAATTTCATGCGAAACTACACCGCCATGCCAGAACAATGGAGGATGAAAAAGCTGTTTTGTCAGCTATTTGTTAGTTATTGGGGGGATCGATCACAATGAAAACGAGACACAGCCTTTTATTAATATTTTGATTATACAACCAATGACATGTTTATAACGTGTATTAAATCTGGCCAGCAGATTGATCTTTGGTTTTCCACAGAATAATAAAAAAACAACGTAATGTTTTCCTGGTAAAAAGTCCTGGCAAGTCTTGCCACTGGCAGCAGTGATATCAAACAGAAGCATATTGCTTATTGACCGAAATATGAAGATGCCAGTTAAAAACATATTAATTGATGAATTTTATGTAATTGAGGTACAAAAAATAATTCCATCAGTTCAATTTTTGCTGATCTTTCTCTTCTCTTTTCCCTGCATTTCCATGTAACATCTAAGTTAGTGCTGGTGCTTGTGGTCAACCAATCAGCAAGTTTATCACTGTAAGTACCTCCTGAGTAGTTCCTTTTTGAACAAAGAGTACCTAATCTGGAATAGGGCCTGAAAAGGGCTTCTGGAACTGCCTCTGAGGAATTACAATCGGGCTGAGATCCTGGTTCCTGAAAAAAAAAAAGTTCCTATGCTAGGAAAGGGCCTTTTAGCACCCTAGGGCTGATCGCATCAGGCTCAGCTGCCTTGCCTGGGCGGAGTTTCTCCAGCTCTTTCCTCATCTGAGCAACAGAGACAGACAGACTGGGAGGCAGAGTAAGGGTGGAGACCTTGACTTTGGGGTCTTTGATAGGGAAGTGACGGGGAGGTGTGAAGATAATAGAGGGGGAATGGGCAGTGAGGGGCTTAGACCCCCCTCAGCCAGCACACTGAGGCTGCATTAAATTTGAACTCGGAAGTTGTAATTTCTGAGATCGTAGCCAGAAATTTCAATTGGAATGTCTGTTGTTCAAGGGTTTGTCTGCGCCAAATACTGTAAAATGCATCGTTATCAACTGCTGTTGCTCATATTGGCTAACAATGAGCCTGGCTAGAACTGGTAGTGCTAAATGGCTTTCCAACTTGTTGTACTGGGACACGGTCAGCTTGGGTGTGATGTCACTCCCAGCTCCGACTTCTGACCTTTGAGGTAAATGGAATGCAGCATAAGGCGGGTGGCGTTACGGGAGGGCTTGACTGGCTCATGAGAATAAAGTATGTTGAAAAACAGATTCATCTCATTAGCCTTTTCTGTGCTCCTTTCCACCACAATGTTACCAGCCTACTTGTAGCTGGTGATGGTCCGCATCCCAATCCACACTTCCTTCATGCTGTCCTGCTGTAGCTTTTGCTCCAACTTCTCTATGCAATGTTTTTTTCCGCTGGCAGAGTTCCTCATGGTTCAGATGGACGAGGGCACAATATGCATCCAGTGTGATCGCTAACCGCTCCTAAGCATGGAACACAGACATGACGTCAGAGATGTGACTGACACACGCATGCGCACATGTACATTTTGCATGAACCGGACCCGGAAGGAGCGGATCGAGTAAGCTGTACGGAAACAAACATTGTGGCAAAGGGATCACTTTGGTCTACGGCAGAGGTGCAGTGTTTGCTGGAAATTTGGGCTGACGAGAGCAAGCAGGAACAACTGGATGCAAAACACGAAAAATTCTGAATTTTTGGTTAAAATTTGGGATTTATCTTCTCATGCGTGCAGCTTGATTATAAATCTATAAGAAGGCTGTGTGTCATCATGCTCAAAACGACTCCAAATAAGCCACAAAATATGGACATTAGTCATGAACTGCACGTGCTGTGTGATAACACTTTTCTTCCTATGTTTTCTTCAGAATAAAAAGTTGATGACAGAAGCATGCTTGAGCCAGGACCATTATGTGCAATGTGAGCGCAGACCTGCGGGGGAGTGGAAGGGGGGAGCAATCGTGATTGGTCGCGGTATGAGGCAACTGAACCCAGTGTGAGTACACCCTAAAGCTGCGGTTCACAAACATTTTACACTGCATAGCACCTCAGAAAGAATTATGTTCGCTAAGGTTTGGTTGGAGTGTGGAGATGGTAAGCTGTGCACCTCCTTCATAACTGACATTTACATACACTAATACCTGAAAAGTCATAAGCAATAAACCAAAGGGACTAGGGTCTTAGTATAGAAGATCTCCAATGGGATGGTGTATCTGACATTGAGACCTCAATGGATTCATTGTAAGCAACAAACCATGGAGGACCACCAGGCTGAAAATGTTTTTGCTTTCCTGGCACAGAAGATCTCTGCAATGAATCTTCCAGCGAATCACATAGATATTCAGACTCAAAATAATTCAGTATTATCAAAACACAGGAACATACGTCACTAAACTCAGCCTTTTGGTGAGATTTTGAATTTGTAAAATGCTTGCTGTAATATTCTAGTCATTAGAAAGCAGAGCTGTTCATAACTTGATAAACACTAAAACTGTCCTCTGGTTACCGAAGACTGCCTTAGAGTCACAGACACCATACCTTTATTCAAAGCCTCATCTGTCTGTTTTATGTTTTCCCAGAAGCCCTGCAGCTTGGGGATGCACCTCACAGTCACCTTCGATGAAATTTTAGAGCTATAACCAAAAACTGCACACACTTCCCAGTGTCTTGTGGGACAAATTTGTTTAATAGACATCTGAATTTCCCAGAACTAAATTCATCCTTAATTTAATGCCGTCCCTTCAGTCTTACCTCTTCCTTAACCAAACCCCCCAGGAATACACATCATCTTTCAACACAGGCCTGTCCTTAAATAGTCATATCTTCCCTATAACTCACGTCTGTCACGTGCTTTTGATAAAACTGAAAAATGATGCATACGTTCTTAAATGGCAGATCAGGTTACGGTGGTGCCTTACTCTCAGGGAACACAAATCACAGTGACATCAAAACACAAAAAATATAATCATTCTCTGGCCAGTTAACTGATTTCCTCTGAGGTTAAGGACAGTTTAGTCTGCCCCTTGCTCACAAACTAAGCTAATTAATGTGAAATATATGAATTCACTCCTAGGTTCAGGTAACTGAGAATAAGTTGTTTTAGCCTTTTACTACTGAACTCAATACTATTGAAGTTACTGCTGCATGTACAGTGTATCTATATGTTTCTTTCCTCTCCCCCATTTGATCACGATCATCAGCTGAACGTGAGCTGCCCATTGGCCACTGCTCTCCCTTACCCAGTGAACCTTGTGTGATCAATCATCACTTGTCTTTAATTTTATCATCCCAATGCAATAGCTACCCTCATCCTCAGACAAAGTATAGATGTGGCCAGTGAAGGATTAATGAGAAATTCATTCAAATGAAAAGATTTCTAAAGCACAAGGTGTCTTATCAGAAGAAAGACTGAAGTAATTTCAAAGATTTTTTTACCTCTCTTTGGAGAGAATAAGGCCCCTTTTTATATTAAGGGCTCTCTAGACCTACCCTTAGCTCTGCTAATAAAAAAGAGTGTGTATCAAACTGAGGGATGCCTGGAGGAGGGAGAACAGGAATATCCTGCTCTGCTGCTTCTCCGGGAGTCTGAATATGCATGCTTATGGGTGACTGAAGGAGAGGAATGGCTGGCTGGGCCACATTTCAAGTCCTGTTGGCCTTTAAGGCCTATCTCAGATTGACATGTTTCTCCTTGGCAAAGCTGTACTGCCAGAGGTCTGTTTTGTTGGTTCCCAGCAGCTCAGAATATTTACTCTTGGCAGTTTTGGCAATGACAGCCCAGGCCACAAAACTGACTGCATCTCACCAAGCCAGCGCAAAGAGATGCCAGAAGTGACCTGGCAGAGACCTCCTAAAGAGAATTCGGTGATCCTGCTTGGAATTTGGAGATTCTGCCCTTGTGTGCATTACATTTCAGTCTATAAAGTTTGGGCCAGCTCCCTAAGCTCCTGGATACACGTGCTTTAAAACGTGGCTAGGTTCGTATCATTCTGTGGCTCCCCAGCCAAGCCATTTGGATGGAATGGAAACGAGGTCTTCCTCTGGCTCTAGTGAATATTTGAACACCGGCAACAGTAGCCTGTCATTATTATACAAATATCACACCATTTGGTTGGTCCCTTAAACATCTGGTCCATTAGAGTTGCGGACTGGCATAACGGTATTCGCATCGCAATGTCTAAAAGACCAACAATTTGTACATTAGAAATAGAAATTCCTAGATACTTGAAGTTGTCGCTGAGATACTTTGTGGAGTTTCGCTTTCCATTTTTGTAGAGCTACCCCTGTGACCAGTGATCCAATTAAATTGTTTCAGTAACTTAAAGGTCTTTGTCTCAGTAACTTGCAGCAGTATTGACTGGAAGAGCATGTCATTCTGTTGTGGTTAAAAAGCTGGGATCATGGCTGGTTGCCATTTCAAAGTGCAAGAGAATCCACTGGCCAGAGACTTGGTCTGAAATGCCTCATTGAAAGTTCCAGTTGTATATACGGGAAGAATTATGATTTATACAGAAGCTCCTATCTTGCACAGGGTCACATGGGGGCCAGGAGTGTATCCTAGGCACCATAAGCAAGCAGGGATCCAGTCCATCACAGGACACATACATGCACACACTCAAACTGTGCTGATAATTTATCGACACTAGTTAGTCTGACTGCATGTCTTTGAACTGTGGGAGCAGCAAATTACTTAAAGGTAAATGTATGTGTGTTATAATATGAATATGAAAAAAAACTCATAATCATAACATTTACCTTTATGCATTTTTTCAACCAAATAATCAATTTTCATTGTAATTTGGGGACCATAAATTCCCACAGCAGTTTGTAAATACCTATTATTACTGAATGTCGGTTTGGGTCAGAGTCTCTTGGACTGGGGGTTTGGACCTGATCCACCAGGTATTTAGCTGTAGCAGCATGAGCTCTGCAGGCCTAAGCCTGGAGCACAGTGTGATTGGTCCCGAGGGCCGAGCGGGGCTCAGGGGAAGGGGAGGAGGTGCAGGAGGGGCTCAGATAGGAGCATTCAGATGTTTGAACAGCTGTGTTGAATCAGTCCCACCAACACCAGGTCCAGCTCACCTTCCTGTAGAAGGCAGTGAGGCAATGCAGAGCATGGGGCAGGCTGATGGTCTCTCACGGCCAGTCATCCTTCTACCCCCTCGTCTCCTGGGTGCTCTGTCACTCTCCAAACTGGTGAATTATACTAGGCCCCCAGCCCAAGAGGATCACTTCTTCATGTTTGAACGTTACATCTTAATTGCAATGCATTGCTAAGTTGGTCTTGCTCCAGCACCATTAACAATAACTAGTCTCCAAATCTGAAAGACTCGTGATATTGCATCACTTTTTAATGTTAAATGGGACACACAACAAAGCCTCCGGCTCACGGTAACACTGGCCATCAGGTGTGACTGCTCACAGTTCATGGAGGACTGTGTCCCCAGAAGGAGCTTGGCACAATGATATATAGCCTCACTACCTGCAAGTGTATTATAGAGGAGAAAAAAACCTGGGGACCCGCTTTAACGTTCCCCAATGAGTTATTCGTGTAGCATTTAGATGTGCTGCATAAAAGCACTGAAATGGCCACTGCAATGAAAACGGTGACGGCTGAGAGAACAGCCCTATTTCTGACAGCCGGGGGCTTGCAGAAAATAAGTGCAGCTTAAATGTCAAATTCTCTTCCGATTTTCTTTTCTTTTAGCGATAGCACTAGCGGCGGGTGACTCAGGAAAGGCGCCGCGGTGGGAGCTGGTGTCTGAGCTCGTTCTGAGACCCATCCCGGCCCATTTCATTACATTACTGTCAGACTGTATCGCGCTTTGACTGCAAACTGCCAGACATGCTTCACCGTCATGTGAAAAATTATCCTGGAGCAGCCTACAAACACACACACACACACACACACACACACACACACACAGACACACACAGACACAGACACACACACAGACACACGCACATACAGACACACACTCACACACACACGCAGACAGACACAGACACACACACACAGACACACAGACACACACTCACACACACACACAAATACAGACGCACACAAACACACACACACACAGACACACCCACATACAGGCACACACACAGACACACATGCACATACACATACAGACAGACACACACGCACATACAGACACACACGCAGACACACACATGCACACTCACAGACATACATACACGCACACACACACACACGCACATATACACACACACATGCACACACGCATGCCTATATTCATAGCAGGTAACATTCTATACGAAATACTGATGCTTTTCTGTTACTGCCTAGGAAAATGACATTGCAATGAAGCAGTAATATTACTGTAGTGCATGTTATGGTAAACTTACAGAATATTAGTAAAACAGAAGGTAAATCTACATTTGGGTCCCGTCCACGTTCCCTGATATGCTGGAGGCAAGGCCTGCCTTGTAATCCTTACAGCTTTCGCTAGCATACACTAGCATTTTTACAAAATACTCCACAAACTCTTATTCATTGATCTTGTCATCTTATACGTGTCCTGGAAACAAAATATGTACATAACATCCCCGGAGAACAATTCAAGTCATGACAATTTAATATCCATTAATCCATCTCCCAACCACTTATCGAGCTCTTAGAGCCTAGGGCTATGGTAATCGTCCTCTGCAAGGCACACGCTCACAGGAATAGGAAATTACAATATTGACTCTAGCCTGGTATTTACATGAATTCACTATATTAATGCAGAGCGATAAGACAGAATGACTCTTTGCCCCCCCATCCCACTTCCAGCACAGTACTGAAACTCCGCTCGTTCGCCCTCAGAGGCTTGTTTCAGTAGAGAATTGAGCACTTTGCCAGACCACATGTTCACTTTGTCCTCACATAAACACAAGGGCAACAGGCTTTTCCTCACCACCTTGGTTTAATCCCTAATACTTACATATAATTGTCATGACAAGGTCTTTTAGTGTGCCTGCGGTTTGCTTTGAGTCAGAATAGATGGGTTAGCCACTTATAAACAGCCATGTTTGAGCATGCGGGAGTGATTAAAGACTATCTCACCTCCACCTCTGTCTATCTAATGCTGTGAGAGATAAGGGTGGTGATTGACAGTCCTTTTCATATCCCACTGCACCCAAACAGAATGGGACAGGATGGAACAGAGCCAATTCCCAGACACGACTAAATCTCTCTGCTTCAGTGCAGCGACAGTTCAGTCAGACCTTTAACTCAAATGCACTGCGATCTTCCTTAAGACAATGGCCATGCAGCATGACAGTTTATCTATTTGCTTCCTGCTTCTCCCATACAGTTAATCCTGTGCTATATTACACGGACATATTTTCCCAATTTTGTCTAACTGACAGGAAGGCACATAATATATAAGAAAAACAAATAGTGAAACTAAGCTTTTTCATCAACACAGACATGTAACACAAGACACTAGCATAACATTTGCTGAAGAGTAGTCTGTGTGCTTCCAAGCTGCACTGTGCCTTTACTGCAGTGATTCTGTCCTTTGTTTAACAATGCATTGTTTTAGCTTAAATCAGAAAAATAGGCACCCTGACCAAACTCAGACCAAGTTAGTGGGAGCTTCTGATTGTTGCCAACCCCCAAAGCCACAAAGGCCCAAACATGAGGATGTGTTTATGTGCTGCAATAGCATTACCTCACACAGACGCTCTTGTGAATAGTACATACTGGTAATACTTTGATGAAGGACCAATGGCTGCATGGAAGGATTGCTAGGTTCCATTAAAGGGCTGTGGTATTTTCTGAGCATGCTCAGTGCAACTATGCTATTTTGAATCCAGTTCTGGCCATCTGGATTCTATTTCCATGGGTTACTAACTGTTCATGTCCCTCCCAAGTTCAACCTGCTGCCCTCTGTCAATCTACAGGAGTGGTCAGTAACAGAGATAGATATGTAGCAGACAAGAGCTGTGCAGCATCCAGGTTAGTTAGCGACCCTGACAAAACCAAAGTGACCTGCTACTGGGACTTTCCAGGCCCCTGCTTAGCAATGAGGGAAAGGAAGCCTTTCCTGCCTCCAGGTTCCAGTGTTCTCATGGCAGCCAAATGCAGTGACAGCTCAGAAAGAGAGACAAGATGAAGGTGTGAGACACAATACCATTCAAGAAGAGCTTGGGGTTTGGACAGAATAAGGCTCAGAATCTCTCCTAATCTGTGGTATCCTGTAGCCATAGTCCACACTTTCTATCGTTACCTCCCTTTTCAGCTGTTTTTCATGACCTCGTTGCCAATTTTTAAAAGTTGCTTCACTGCTTCACTTTTACTTGGAGCTAAAAATTTGTTGAGATCCTTCCAAATTTCTGCTGCTTGAATTGTCCTGCATTTTACTTTACATCTCTCTTAGGAGACTTCAGATACAGCACTTGCAGGAAGGTTCCTAGTTTGATTCTGTTGTGCACACGTGCATGTACCTTTTTATGTTTGGTTTCTGTAATGGCGCGTTCCCAGATGGAATGATGAGACGCCACTGACATTAAGAGATCTGTTTGGCTCTGCAGTTAATGCACAGGCACTGTTTTAATTCGGCAAATTACCAATTATTATGATTAAATAATGACGCAATAATGCAATAATGATGCCTAATGAAGGGCTGAGGGGTATTGGATGTACTTGCCTTTTCTTCCCTTTTGCTGTTTGATATGTAGGCAACATTTGAACAAAATAATGTTGCCCCACCCTGACAGCCCATAATAGGATATGGTGCCAGTACGCTTTGCCAGCTCTGGTATCCAAGGCCTGTGGCTGTTATAAAGTTTGCAATATGATCACTAGGTCTGAAAATTATACAGTATTTAATACATTTTCCAAAGCTAAAAAACTGCAGGATGGAGGATGAACTAATGCTGGTTTAAAAAAATACATTGAAGCAGAAAAATATCTGATATTTGATTTTCACAAGATCTTATACGCAACATATCGAGGTTAGTAGTAGAACGAGCAGCGCTGTGAGACGATGGTGAACATGAACTGACCTGTAATGAGGTGTGATTCTGGTCAGAGTCATCAGTGTATTATTTCACTGTGAATCTCTATTTACCATTGGAGCCAGACATGGGGTTCTGCCTTCTGCGCTTGTTTCTGTTGGAAAATCTTATATAAAAACGGAAGCTGACAGGGTCTGTTTTTTTCAGCTTTTCATCACACCCCTGCAGGTCCCGAGACGCTTTTCCCCGTGAAAGACATCCAATGTGTCACCATTAGTCACCTGTCATCTTTTCACTTTCACCCTCCATCTATCTAGCTGGTCAGTTTGTTTCTTCATATGGAAACCTTCCCAGCTCGGCCATATGTAGTGCGTTAGTCATGTTAAATGCATCTTATATTATCCATCATCAAACTGTACTGTAAAAGTGAACCCCCTGTGGTCAGATGTATAGGAGATTTAGTTACTGCCCTTGGTCAGAAACTACCACACAACACATGCAGCCAATAATATGTATATTTCATTACAGCTGCAAGTTTGTCTTATAGTGAATCCCCTTGTCATGGTTGTAAAGTCCATGCGCATTATAAGTATGATTTATATTTCTTTGATGTTAATTTGCTTTCCAGCCCAAAAATCAGGGTGTTTCTCTTATATTGAATTGTATAAATAAAAGGGGATTCCATTCCTGGCTACATGAATGTCTGCAATGTGCTATTTGCCTCATCTGTACGTCTTCTAAATATGTAAATTTAATATTTCTAATCTTTTTCTTTAATTAAGGTTTTAAATTAGGATTGAATAGCATAAAAATATGATTTTTAAAGTCATTGTTTATCATTCTTCACCAGGTGGGTGTTTGGGTGTGGTCATTTTTTTGACTTTTTAATATTACTGTCATCCCCCCACCCTGGAGGAAAGAAACACTAAGTGACTTCTCACACAAGTGACCAAATCTGAAGGAAGAGTGAAGTTATGGGGGCTGAATAAAAAACATGTGGGCTAAAAGCCACTTCATAATTCCTTCCCTAAAAGAAACAAGGAGAAATGCTTCATTAACATAACTTAAAGCATTCAGTTTCATAACTACTGGTAGCGTCCAGAGCACACTTCTACGGACCTGAATATTGAGACCATATAACCACATATGCCTATATATGATAAACATATCCAAGAGGGAATTCAAACACTTATAGACAGCAGAAGCTATGCTGTTGTTATTATCCATAATGGGGCACCTAGTCATCATCATTATTAAAATTAATCTGAGGGATATAATGTTTTCCCATTTCCCACTCTATTTATCTGCAGGATGGCACTGTTAATGGGGTCTACCACATCTAGATAATGAGTCTGACTGCCATGTGAATGGGGCCCTCTTCCTGTTACTGCTTCCCGATTCCCTCATAGCCCTCCTGCCGTCCTATGGAGGGTGGCACGGCTGTGGGGGGCTCAGTGTCCATGTTCGGGAACACCCATCCCTTCCTCCTCTCTGCTGCCTGTTGGGCTGCACAGGAAGGCTGAAGATCTGTGAAGATTGGAGGGAAATGGAATCATTTTCACTGGAGCACAACCGACAAGCCATCTGCAGCTCTTCATATTAGAGTATATACACTCACCTAAAGGATTATTAGGAACACCATACTAATACGGTGTTTGACCCCCTTTCGCCTTCAGAA
>JAAGVU020000008.1:24862480-24874596 GCA_011763525.2 Mormyrus iriodes | reverse complement strand
TGTAGGTGCCAGCATCCAGAATCTGAACAAGTACACTGAACACCCTAATGTTTCCTGAAAGATCAGGGCCTTGGCATGTTAACAGCCGAGGAACACACACTTTGCCTGTTATGTTTATGAGCGGCATTCCAAAGACCCTTCTCGCATGCAATTATGCGTGTTTAATAAGTGATCATAAAAAGTCCTCAAAGGAAACTCAATGAGAACATGTGTTTGTTTTTCTTATGAAAGAAACTAGAAGCCAAAACGTTCTCAAAAATGCGTAATTCATCTTTGGTGTTTGAAAAGTAGATTTTCCACCAAATATTACATTAATTATTAACTTTAACCCAAAAACCTGCTATTTTCAAATGACTTTCCTTGGTAAACACAGTTATAATGGGAAATTATAAAAGCAGACACTTTACATGCTGATTGTAAATATAAGAGCTACAGCTGATAGACTGTATCTTGCTTTGATTAAGGACCTGAGATCACCAGAGATTACAAATTTCCCCTGATAAAGGCAGCAAAAATTAGAACTGTAGCACCCAGCCTTTAGTTTCTTTTAATATTTATACTAATGGTGCTTTATTTTATTATCCAATATAATGCAAAAATGGTTACATTTTGAAAGAAATACAGGAATAAATTTGTGAAGAAGTTAGAAAATTAGTTTTTAATTGATTGGAGATTATATAATGATATCTCTCCAAAATCTCAGCCAAAAACATATCAGCAGTGCAATTGGATTTGAATAGGAAGGAATTATGTTCTCACTATCAGCACCATCTCCGAACTGTCATATGTGACTTCCTGAAAACACAGGCTGCAGATTTTTATAGATTTGCGACATGCAATTTGCTGCCTGTCAGTTCATAGGAATAAGCAACTGCTTTCTGTGGTCATTTCCAGCCACTTTCTGTGGATATCTGCGATAACGGTGTGCTTGATCAGAGTAAACTTGCTCTTTTTGGCATGGCTAACATCAACCAGCGGTTACAGTTCTTCTAAGAAAAATATGAAATGAAAATTAAATGTCCTTCTTAGGAACACTTTGGAAAAGTACTATAACAATATGTTCCCTTTAAAGAAAGGTGTTGGTGTGCAGTTGTGGACAAGCAAGTACCTTTCGATGGCTAATATACAAAGGGTGGATTCTACCATTTTAAAGTATTGTCAAAAAAAAAACTACAACATATATGTATTTGCAATCTTGAGTCCAGCCCTCCTTGTTTTGCACCATCCTGTGTTCTACATTTCTTTAACTACCGCAGCATCCTCTGTTTGACACTTGCCGTCTTCATGTTGTACCTTGGTCACTCTATACTTGAATATAGATGGATGGCAATGAAGCCCATTTGGCTTGATTTGGAAACCAGCCAAATACAGCAGAGCTCATATGTGACATTGACTCAAAGGGGTTTTGAACTGTTATGCCAGAACAGTACAGCCGACTCTTCAAGTCTTGGACAGATGCAGGTAGAACTTGCTCTGACATGCAACCAGCCCACAGCTGCACAATGGCAGCCAACAACAAATAACATGCTAGATAACAACTGTTCAATGAAGAAATACTGATGCAAAGCATGTGATCCAGCTTAAACCCATATAATGCTTTCTGAATACTGAATACATGTCTATTTATTGCACTACACAGAAACAATTTCGGGGTTACTATGCCAATTGTTTTAAAGAGAGAAGGTAGATTTCCATGTACAGTAATGAAGTAAATATCCAGGTACCTGGTGTTTGGGATTGCTGGAAGTCATTATTACATTTTTCTGTTTATGTAAACACAAGACTATAGGAAGGGGGAAAATCTAACTGTTCATAAACATTTTGAACAGAAAGTCATGAATCGTAGTGGATTTTCACTATGTGGACATAATTACAGAGCTGCAGAGACCTCACCCACACAGGAACGGGCGAAAGAAGGATGGCCAAAGACCTCAATAATAAAGATGAATTGCAAAGGGATTAAAACACCACAAGCAGATTTTTGCCTGTGCCGTCTCTCGGAGGCCATGGGAGTCACTGGGATTGGCCGAAACTCTTACTTTTTATGTTTCCTCATGGTTAGCTTACGGTCATCTGAGAACCCAAACTTCAAAACCAAAATACCAATAAAAGGTACCAAAAAACAACGTTTCTACTCCTTAACATGTGGTTATAATTTTAACAGAACGAATGTCGGGATGATAAATGGTTGATTCTGTGTTGGAGCGGGAGAAAGCATGTGCTTCAGTCACTATTTACAACATGCTTCCCTCTGGTTGGGGCTGGTGTCACACTTAATGTTACAATCACTGCCAACCTGACGTAGCCGCAGTCATCTGCTGATCAACTGGACACAGATAAAGAAGTAACGTGCAGTTCCATTCAAGTGTCTCGCATTATCTCTGTTTGATGTACATCACATATTTTCGTGATTCAATACTTTCTGTGTGGATAGGAACCATGCTGGAACCGTCCAGACCAACATCAACACTTTTTTTATTGCAGTTGGTGATACTATTTTTTTAGAGTTTCAGTTAGTTGCAAAGCTGACATGCAACTTAATGTGTAATTTGTTTAAATAACCCAGAATATATCCAGTTCTAAACTTTTTGTCCCAAGTCTTAAATGACAGATAATCAGTTACATGGTATAGACAAAGATAGATGATTTAATTTAATGACAACAAGTCTTTTGGTTTAATTAGTAGTCAATTGTCAATCAATAAAGAGCAAATGACAAATGATAAAGAACAAAGCGAAGTGTTGGCACTGGTTCTTTACCTTGTTTTTACCATCGAACCCTCATAACCCACAGTGGAGTACTGGAGTTACAGTGTGAGCTGCATGGCCAGTGCTGAGTGGGGGAGGGGTAGCATTGATGAGGAAGCAGTTCCAGGGGGTATTTAAAACCAGGCTTAAAACATTTGTATTCCATAGTGCCTTTGATTAGTGCTGCTAATCAATGTTGATGCTTTTTATTTTATTTTTATTGTCTTTTATTTGTTTTAATTGTTTTTACTGGTAGTTTTTTAATGGTATATTTAATGATTGCTTTTATTTGATCTTACTTTATGTAAAGCACTTTGAATGACCTCTGTGCTTTAAAATGTGCTATACAAATAAACTTGCCTTGCCTTGAACAAGTCATTTTACCTTTTTGAACTGTCAACAAATGGTAACAGGTGATGATGATGAAGATTAAATGAGTCTTAAAAGGAACACATGTTCAGTCTAGGGTGCCAGCTAACTTCCACACCTTTAAAGGTATATAAATCTATACTGCTTCGTACTGTTTATGGGGGTGGGGGAGGGTGGGTTACACTGGTGTACCTGCAGTCACATCTATAAGTATCTTCATCAGGCCTAAAAGAGAGAATGTAATGATGTAGTGGCACGTCACCTTGCCTGAGGCCTTGATAAAAAGGCTTCCCAGCTCACCCCACATCAGCCAGTGGCCATAGCTTTCTGCTGCCCGCCCTTGGGAGCAGACGGAGCCGTGGTGTGCACCGGGCTCTCGCCAGACAGCCTTCTTTACGGAAGGTACCAAAGCAAAACCAATTGTGTGATCATCAGTATGAGGACATTGTTGCTACAGCCAGTGTTTACTGCCTAAGGCATCTTTTAATATTTTTAAAAAGTTTCTTAGGCTCACAACTTCATTCATATCCAGATTTACTTTTGCCCCTGTTTTTGCCTTTTCTACTGCACATTTCGTTTTTGCTTTTCCTTGTATGTTACATATATTTTTAATGTAAACTTAATTATGACTTATTGGCCTTTAAATTTCAAGTAATAAATTCTTGGTTTTATTTTTATCCCAACAAACCTGCTTAGGAGTTGTGCATATGGAAGATGGATGGATGGACAGATGAACGGATAGATTATTTTCCTTTTAAACTGACGTCTACTTTGAAGGTGTGAAACACTTTGTTGCCTTTCGGCCAGTTGCTGTCGGAGTTTAGACTGAGAGTTTACACCTCTGGACTGAAAACCATTTGCCGTTTCAATATTGATGGCCGAGATCTTGATTAGGTCCAACCCATAATGATCTTCGTACTCTGGAACATGCAAATGTCGCCTCCAAAGAAAGAATTGGTGGGGGGTTGCCTAAAGAACATTTACTGAGAAACGTTCTTAGTGTTGTATTTTACAGGCCTGTTGTTTGCTATGGGTTTCCTACTAATCACGTGGAAGGTACTACATTACAGCAAGCTGCCATCTGAGCGCGTTAAGAGCGCTGGGATCTTCACGGAGCCTGAAGGCAGATTAACAACAGAGTGCATTACTGTCACATGGTGTTTAACATTTGGGGGTTCACATCTAAACTAAAGCTTTTAGTGTCTTCCAGTAATTACACAAACAAATAAATACCTTTGTGCCTCTTTGGGACAATATGGTATGTACAGTAACAGACCGGACTTTGCTGGGACCCATGGACGGATGGCAGCAAGATTAATCAAAGATGCGTGCGTGCGTATTTTAATGATTTGTGCAATTCATTGTGTCTGCTCTCTTATATAACCAAGGCACCCAAGCGCTGGGTTGACATCTGGAAATAAAGATGAAATCAAAGAAAACAACTGTCACGTAGTATAACATATCAATTTATTTACGTCGTAAAAAATCTCTGGTACCAATATAATAGGGCTAAAAAAATCTCAAATTATTATTATTATGATAATTCAAAAACAAAGGGGTTAAATGTAGGCGTAGGCATAAACTAACTGCCCGCCCCCGGGGCTGAACACTCAGCATGTTCAAATATCGACTTAGCAGTGAGTTGTAAGGAGAGCAGTTTCTTCAGCGATCTCTTCCAAAGGCTACTGCATGGTCAGAAACTGGGGAAATAATGAGCCCACGGCTATAGGTTTTCCTTCTCTCTACCTAACGGCATCTTTGTAGTTCTGTGAAATTCTGATTTCATCTGATTTATACGGCAAAGAGTCCAGCATCTGCAGGCTGTGTCTTTTTTCCTGGAGTACAGTAACTGCTTAGGGACAGCACTTTTGTGGTAAGAACAGTCGAACTGATACATTTTCATCTTTCAGTAGCTCAATTTTTTAGTTTTATGAATTAACCACTAAGGTTTGGATAATGTTGCACTTTAGCAATATAATCGTAATTCGAACCTGCGTTATTTTTAATCGCTTAATTTATTGAGTTTAATATACTATTTTAAGTGCATGAATAAAATACATGAATAAAAGTATAAAATGACTTTTGTGTAGAGAACGGGTTAAAGTGCTCTATATAAGGCCATTTTATCAACAAAATAATCTGTTTTATAACAAGTAACGCGTGTTGTATCTATACCAGTTTATTTCTAAGAGTAGTACCTGCAGTTTGTTTACCTAATTGAGTTTGATAGCTCTGCGTTACTCCTGTCGCAGTCCTTGTGTTGCATTACACTTCCTCGCTTTCTCAGCCCCCTGCGTGGCTGATTGATCGCTATAGGCGTTACAGTGCGTACGGCGCACAGTGTACTGCGTGCAGCCGCTCTCGCAGGTACTGTCCATAGGCATTTAGCTGTAGAAATAACACTGAATTAAGTTTCGCGTTCCGATAACTTTTTACTGAGTTTTAAATTTACATTTCATCTCATTTTTATTTTCACAACTGGAGCTGTCCCAAGTGATGTTTATTCGTCGCCCTCTGGCGTCTTTTCGCACGTGGTTTGTGACTAAAGAGAATTTGCTTTGCACGACCCGGTCTTCAGACTTGCAAATACTCCTTCTAGCTCTAATAATTAAGTTCAATCAAATTAATGCGACGCGTTGTGAGTTTTAATGGACCGAGAGCAATAAAAATTCGGAATGGCTTGTGCACGTCCCGTCCTTGAAACCTGATATTCGAACAGGGTGACAGCTTGGAGCATGAGGTAAAGAGCTTCCTGTCAGGGTGAGCTGTTCTGTTTGTCTGCTCTCACAAAGGTCACCAAATGGCTGTCTGTGCCTCTTTGACCATAATATACAAATTTGGGGTTTTTCTACACCCTGAATGGGAGGGGCACAGGACACATCTCCTACATTTAACTTGGCCATCGAAACATCCATCACTTGGATGTTTACTTGTGGTTTTCATTATTTTATATGATACTGCTGAAGTTAAATATCTGTGAATATATAATATTTAATATTTCTTTGGCCTACATTGCTTCAGTAATCTTATAGGGCTTTTTATGATATGGCTGTTTTTTTTCCAGATTATTATGAGTTCTTTATAGGCTTAATAATGTACTTTCAGATTGCCGTACACTAATTTTTTTCCCTAAAGCACAGCCTCAGAAAACATAAATTAGCCATGGCATAATTCCACCTAGTAAAGATGCGAGTGAGTTAATATTGGACACAGATTTTTATAGTTTTTGACAGTTGATTAATTAAATGTTTAGTAGATTTGTCCTTGATGTGCAAAGTGAAAGAGAATTTGATTAACCAGTCACTTGAGGAAGATGACATTGGCTGTGAGGGAATCTCAGAATTATAGAGTATGTGTTCTACACGTGTCGCAATCATTGCTGTGCCATTACAACAGTAATGCAGTGATTACATTTAAAGCAAAAATGGCAGCTCTTTTCTTTGAAAAGGACTCTGCACTCTGGTACCTTCCTTATCAGTTGATTAATCCAATAGTCATATTGATCAAATCTGAATCCTAAAGAGATTAGCACAGGGTTACGACCAGCCTTTGGTTAACTGCATGCCATTCTAAGTCATTATGGTAATGTTTCAGTGTTCATTTTGATCTTTACTTAAATGGTCCTGTCTAGTTTTTACACAGATGGATTATCTGTTAGAACAATACCAGAACAAGCTGCTGCTTTGGTGTAAAGGGGAATTCTGCAGGATTTGCTTTTAGTTTAAAATTAACCTTCTGTTTCCAAAATACATTTTTGATGGTGTAAAAGCAGTCAAGATAACAACAAAAACTTGATAAGTAAAGCCTAAAGCCTGTTACATGAATTTTAAGGGCATGGATTAATTTTGTTTTCTGGTGCGTTTTACCTGAAATTTCAGCAGCAGAAATTCCTGTGTAATGAAAGTTTCCCTAGAGGCTGAAGCCCAGCGGGGCGCTCCTGCCGTCGCAGGCCTGAGGGGCCCTGTTCTGAACAAGCCCCCACAAGATGCCTCTCACTAGAGAAAGACATCAACCACTTCTTCTTAGACAGCATATTTAATCATTATTGAGGGGGTAAAAAACTTGCCTTCTGTTTGTTTTCCAGTCTGTATGTGTCCTTAACCCTGTAAAGCAAATACTGTTGGTTCATATCAGTGGCCTGTAATGGCCCCTGCACTGTCTGCTGGCGATCTGTTGCTGTTCCTAGCTGGAGTACTGTAGGCCTCTCAGTAATGGTAGCCTACCTTTGATAAAAGTAGGCTACCATTACTGCTTTGCCTCTTGCTGAAAAGCAATAAAAGTGTCATTCACAGACGGCCTGAGTTAATACTCTCCACACTGTGTCTGACTGGCTATGAAGCTGAGGTTCCTCAAGGGTCCCTGCAGCAAAAAATCATGACTGGGAGCAATGGCTGTGTTCAGAGAAGCAAATCAGATGCACTTTATTCATTTGTGGCTCTCATGTTTATTTAAATCTTTGGCTGTACGACATCCCTGATTAAGCCATTGGACAAGCCCCATGTTCTGGCTGGCCTTGATATTCAAGAAGTAAATAAAGAAATGCTGTGGCAGATGCCCCGTGGGCCATGCTGTTCAGATCTGCCCAATCGCCTGATTTTCCTCTTCGTCTTGTCAGATTCTAAGGAAACAGAAAGAGGGCCATTAGTTCAGGGGCAGTTTTTCTTCAGGCTCGTGTTATTCTGCTTTTTGGTAAAGACTCTGGCAGCCGGTAGGATATCAGGAAAGGCCAATAAGAGCGAAGCCTCAGTCACGCTCATTGGTGAACGAAGTCCATTCCTTCTATGTCAGCTTATGTCCCAGAGACCTTTGGGTCTGCCTTTCTTCACTCGGGCATCTTTTTCAGCTGATACTGTTTGTGGTTGTATTTCTTTGCTTTATTTCTCTCTCTGGTGCGGTAATTACTCCCATCTCTTTCCATGACATTATGTTCTCCTTCAAATGTAAGGTATTTTTTAACTCCATTCCTCCCTGGCATCTTGAATGGCGAATGTGGACAGAATCTAGTATGTTATTTGCAGTGTTTCTCAACCCGGTCCTTGGGGACCCCTAGAATGTCCACGTTTTTGGTCTCTACCGCGAGCTGGGAGGGAACAGATATGTGGACTGTTTGGCAGTAAAAACGTGGACCGTTTGGGGGTCCTCGAGGACCAGGTTGAGAAACACTGGTTTAGTGCAGTGAGGCCAGTAGTATTGCTCTGGGATCACATGAAATTCTTCAGTCAGGTTGTGGTTTTCCTGTTGTCATTGACTGACTTCACCTGTTCCACACTCAGATTCTTCTTACTGAGCTGTATACCAGGTGTTATTACACAGATGTCTTGTATAATGGTCATTTTATAAATGCACGTCAGTCTGTTTACTTGTCTCAGGGCACAACAGCAGGATCTTTCCTACTAGATCTACTGAAACCCATTGGCTGCTTTCCACTATGTGCAGATCAGACGTGCTCCCTTGTCAAAAATGTAGCTTAGCCAGAAAGCTAAGATAGAGCTGAGCTACATTTAAATGGCTACATTTAGCAAATCCCATACCAACATCATTGCTCCATTTAATTCTCTTTATCTGCACATTTAATTAGCATTGCAATGATCCAGAAAATCATACAGGATTAGGATCTGCCCGAGGACAGTGCATGGCCTGCACATGTGCTGCTGGGTGCAGGCTAGGGCTGGAGACCTGGGAGCCGCTGGAGGGAACTCGCACAGGAGGAAACTTGCACAGGAGGAAATATTTATAGACAAAGCATAGGTCCTGCAGCTTTGGAGGTGTGAAAAACAGCGGCAGTTGCTGACTGAGGACCCTGCATTCCTCCTCAACATCCTTATAGGATACAAGACAGTATCCAGGCAGAAACTCGATGTGCACCGATGTACCCATAAGGGTAATGTTTCAGACATGCAGATATGATTTTTTTTACTCTTTTCTGTTGTCTTCCCATCATTTGTTAGAATCAAAAATATAAGAATTTTACTTCTTGCATCTTAGAACAGCTACACTTACATTTGTATCTGGTAAACACGTTTTTTTGCATTTTTATTTGTCGCAGAAACTGAGATATGCTTTAGCTGAGAGGCAGGGCAAGCAGAAGAGCTTGTATCCAAATAGTAATAATCGCAGATTATTTCTATGATGATTTTATTATAAATGTTGCACGATGTAAATGGGTCAATGCATCTTATTGTCAACAATATTTTCAGTGTGTAAATAAGATGCATTCCCACATATTTAAATAACATGCAAATGAAATATAAATATTTATTGCCCTAGCATCCTTTAGCATTTGCCCAGGAAGACAATCAGACCTTACTGGATTTCTTAGCCATTTTGAATTGCTGCTGGTGTAATTGACCCATCTCTGGAGCTTTAATTCCATTGGCCATTCCTGAGTATTTCCCACCTTGTATCTGCCACAGCAGGCCTCAGTGCATCCAGGTTATTTCAATAATCTGTTCCAGGGCTAATAATTTTTCTCTGGGTCTCCTACAAGTTAATTTTTAAAAGAAAACTGTTGGCTGAAACTGGCTTCCATCCAATCATAACATCAGATTTCTGTTTATGGACCTATCATGGCCTTAATAAGATTTGCTGAGGTACTGAGCTTCCCAGTGGATAGTTTGATGGATGTCTATCAACCTAGGATAGCAGCAGGCAGCAATGAGGAAGATTTATGCATTCATTTAAGCTTAGCAACAATGCTAGTGAGCTTTATGCATCAAATTTTTTGCCATCTCATTGTATCGCTGCCTGTGTGAAATAGATTCTCTTCTGCTCTCAAAGAAACAAGACTTTTTATTTAAGGCATTGTATCTACTGTTGATTAATCATGGGAGCAATAAGAGGTGTGCATTGAAAAATGCCTGCAGGTTTCCACTTATTCCTGGGGGTTTGCATAGGGTGCTTTTGACTAGCAGTCTGGTAGTTTTGTGCTGGGTTTTGTTTTTGGTCAGTATAAGTTTCCTGGTGTGTCTCAGTGGCGTAGGTCTCTGTGCCTGTGATCAGAAGGTCGCTGGTTAGAATCCTGCCCTTGGCAGAATAGTCACATCTTCATCGGGCCCTTGATCGAGGCCCTTAACCCCCCAAAATGCTCCAGGGGTGCTGGATTAATGGCTGGCCCTGTGCTTAGTAGCCAAGCTTTACTCTTACCTTTGTATGTTTGTGTGTATGTCTCGCAAGGTAGCAGGTGTGAAAAGATGCATTCTAAAGTAGTTGTCCAAATGACAAACAAAACGTCCCACAGAAGTGCCTCTGTAGACAGAATCAGATCCTTAAATTTGTCAATAATCTGGAAATTTAGGACACCGCACGCCTGCAGGGGATGGACACCTGACAAATAGCCCAGGTCCATTTAATGCTTTCTGAGAGGTTTATCTAACTTTGTGAAGATTTTAGTCAGGCTTTGTGGGTAACTTCGCTAAATATGACATTTTGTTCTGTTAAAAGGTTTGCCCCCCCCACCCTGTACAGGCCTGGTTTTTCTCGCCTCCTGAATCTCGTGTGAGTCAGCGAAGCAGCAACGGTTAAGGAGCCACTGGGAGCTGCCAGGTGGTGATTTATGTTGTGCAATCACAGACCTACCTGGTGTCAGATGTTATCTGAGGAGGCATGAAGCTGCCCACCTGGGTGGTTGGTGCAACAATGCATCCTATTGTGTCAGCCACCGTCACAGATCTTCACGGCCCCCGGCCGTAGTAGCAGACTTCCATATAACTTAAGGGGAGTGTGAAGAACAGCTCGACTGTCGAAGGAAGAGCCACTCTGCCAGGAGCCCGGAATGACTTTCTGTGGTGAAATGGAGATGAACAGAGGCTGGGGTGTGGCTTCCCTGGCCCTTGGCTTTATGTGATAGCAGGTGGAGGAAAACATGCAGTCAGCCGTCCTCTTTATGTGCGTGAGGGTCGCCATTGTTATTTAACCATTAGCCTGGAAAGCATAAACTCCTTCAAATCAGCTTGATGCTGTAATAAAATTGAGTTTGTTTCCATTAATTCTGTCAAAAGTTTTCAGAGGGGCACCTCGTTTTGTGCCGGCATTGCCTCTGATGAACAAAGACTTCCTGCACAGCTGGGGGACCTTGGATTGAGAGGATAAACATGGTGCTAGATGAGAGAATCAATAAAGACGGCCGTGGTTTGGGGCTCTGCTGGTAGGCTTTGTTCCTAGAGTTTAGCCAGTATAAGAGCTGCCAGAAAGCATGCTGCTTTGTACGAATAGTAAACAGCCGCCCTTATGAAACCGCAGCCAAGCTCTGGAGAAGTTGGGTCTTCCAACTGCTGTTGTTCTAGACTTGTAAAGCTCATACAGCCGCTTGAGTTTGCAGGCTCAGGTGTAACAAAAGCTGGCTGGTTACATCTCATTGATTTTTCCATGGCAACTCTAGTGCACATCACATAGATATTGCAATGCGTTTTTGTAGCAGGGATGTCTAGCTGAGTACTTAATCAACCAGGGTAACTAACCAGAAGATTATTTTTAACAAATACACATGAATTATGTCAGTGTGCTATAAACAAGTACTATTAATTAATCCTCAAAACAGAGTTTTCGCAAACAGACAGTAATCAAGATGGTAAAATGTAAATACAGTGATCCCTCGTCTATCGCGGGGTTGCGTTCCAGAACCCCCGCGAAAGGTGAAAATACGCAAAGTAAAAACCATATGTTTATATGGTTATTTTTGTATATTTTAAGCCCTTATAAACCTATTATATTCTCTTAGATATTAGGTAAGATCCGTTTTGTATGTAATTATGTATGTAAACAGACTGCTTATATACTACGCACAAATATACGTATCGTATATCATTGAAGAGTTTTATTTAATACTTAAAACGTAAAGTTAGTTGTAAACACATTGTAATAATACATATTGTAACAGACATTATTTTATACTTACTATAATATACAGTAATGCACTCGTTTTACGTACTTACCCAGTTATATTAGATATATTATGATTATTCCTTTAATATTAGTATCATATTTCTAAAATACGAACACTGC
>JAAGVU020000008.1:24825618-24836035 GCA_011763525.2 Mormyrus iriodes | reverse complement strand
AAAGACCCACAAACAAACAGCAACTGAAAGCCGCTGCAGTAAAGGCCTGGCAAAGCATTACAAAGGAGGAAACCCAGCGTCTGGTGATGCCCATGGGTTCAGGCAGTCAATGTCTGCAAAGGATTTTCAGCAAAGTATTAAAAATGAACATTTTATTTTCACTTACATTAATTTGTCCAATTAAATTCCAGCCCCTGAAATGAGGGGATTGTGTATAAAAATGACTGCAGTTCCTAACATTTTTATACAATATTTTTGTTCAACCCTTTGAATTAAAGCCAAAAGTCTGCACTTCAACTGCATCTCAATTGTTTCATTTCAAATTCATTAGGGCGATGTACAGAACCAAAATTATGAAAACTATGTCACTGTCCAAATATTTATGGACCTAACTATATTAGAAATTACTTTTCTTGAGTAATATGCAGGTACAATTAGATATAGTTGAATAATATTATACTTATATTTTTAGATATATTTAAACAATACTGTGACACATCGGCCCTGCTGGTAGGTAATCAGCAACACGTAAGCCAGCGGTTACCGTGGTTTCCTCACCGGCGGCTACAAGAAGTCTTAAAGGGACACGACTGGCAAGTGACTGGAACCCGAGTCAGGGGATGGAGCAGTCTCCTTAAAGCCCAAGCTGGGAAGAGGCTGAGCAAAAGGACAAAGAGCTAGGCTGGCATGCATGTGTGGGGTTTTGCAGGTGGAAAAGGGAGGATGTTGGGCCTGCAGGGGGCACTGCCTCCTATCAAATCACGTCAGTGTAGGCCCCTTTTTGGCAGAGCATAGTAATGTCTGGGTGAAACATTCCAGCAAGTTGTGTTGAAAAGCAGTTCATTTCTCCAGACTTCAAATGCTCACTAGAGCCACCTGCTGGTCAAAAAAGCTTAGAGCAGGGCATGGTGCAACACATAGGCTAGTGCACACCAGTTCCTCAAACCAGTATTATTGTGGCTGACACTGTAATGATGATTCAACATTTTTATAATATATTAAGGTTTAGTTCAGTTCTGTTTCAGAACTGTTGGTGTTACTTAGTATTTATTCATAATAAAATTATATTTCAGTTGTTAGGTCTCAAAATATCTTGTTTTTTATTAAGAAAATGGACAGATATGCTTGGACACATGTAGAAGAAATGTGTGAAAAGTAAACTGACGTGCTGAGGTCAAAGGTAAAAATCGCTAAATTGCACCACAACACGTGCCATTACATTTAGTTTTATTTAGCTTATATTTATGTCTGCTTATGCTTTTGTCCAAAGCGACAAAAACATGAAGCAAACTGCACATTACAGACATATGCACTGTCAAGGAGTCAACTAGAATTAAGTTCAACTAGGCTGAGTTTCCACTGAATGGCCAGGTACAGGAGTAAATGCCCTGCCATCAATCCCTGCTGTCCTGTGAGACAGGCAGGGGGATACTAACCACTATACGCATAAAGATAGCTCTGTCAACAGCCAAGGTGCATGAATAGCATAACAGGATTACAGTTACCACGTACGTTTCACCTTATTAGTTTATACCATGGCGAATTGTTGCCATATGTGCAAACATCTTCTTTTTGGAGATGACTGCATCTCAGACTGTCACGGGAATTAAACAGCACAATTTCAGCAATCTTTTTATTGCCCAGATAAACAAGTTTTATACTTGTCGAAACAGGCTAAAAAACATTCGGTGAGTGACAATAATTATTAGCAACAAACAGAAAATAAAAGAATAAGCACAAAGTTACTTATTAGGAGCAGAATTGGTGACACTCAGCCCAGTCCAGTTTTATACGTCCTAAATGGAGCTGCAAATGCTATTGTTGCTGTGATCCAGTCAATACAACACACATCATGATGGAAAACATTTGCGCAAACTTCAGCTTCAGACTCACCATGATACAACCCACAAGCCTTCAGTTTGGATTTGTAAGCTTGGGGGCAGCGTGCGGTTCATTAGGCTAAGCCTCTGTGTCCCTGATCAGAACGTCGCTGGTTTGAGCCCGGTCTCAGCACATCTATGGGTCCATAAGCAAGGCTCCCAACTACCTGGGTGCTGCTGTGGGTGGCTGCCTTTCATAGCCAGCTTGCTCTCACCTACAGAGAGCAAGTTGGGGGAGGCGTAAAGAGAATTTCCTCATGGGGATCAATAAAGTATCATCATCTGAAATGAATCAATGGGGGGTACCTATGAGGAGTGAAGCCTCATTTGTAACCATTGGCTGCCTCCTACCTGAGGGGACCACAGGAGGATGATTGCCTCAAATGAACCATCACCTCCTTGTAGGCCCCTTTTTGGCAGAGTGTTCCTCCCTCATGTTCTGCTACAAAGTTTGCCCCCTTCAGGGACCCTTGTCTGTACCTAGTGTCTTTGTACCTGCGACAGTATTTAAATTGCAGGAACCTCATTTAATTTTCCTTCTGCCTCTCCTGGTCACGGACATGTCCACATGTAAAGCTGCTCAGACTAGACCTCTTTTTCCATGGTCACAGTTACTGACTCGTCCTGGGGGATTTCCAGACGTTACCAAGCCAATTGGACTCTGTAAACTGACTTAATCCTGTTGTAATAGAGGCATAATATCAAATTCGTTACTGTCAATCCTCAACATTAACCGTCAGTTATACTTCCCCGCCTATTGAAGCGTACGCAATACCGTATTTTAGTTTACAGAACCCCGTTTTCCCGGCGTTTCTGAATCTGTGTGGTGCGCCGCAGTGTGGTACATAAGTGTAAGTATGTAAGTGTACACCGCGACGTCAGGTGGCGCTGCACTAAAACACCCGGGTCAGATGAGTGACGTCTATGGTACACGTACACCGCGTCCCTATTACGTAACTCCGTGATTTGCCGCTTCAACGACGTCTGGATACAGAAACAAATGATTAAAAGTTCATTTCCGAATATGGCAGTTGTTCGCCTAAATAATTAAATAAAATATGAATTAACCGCCCAGCGTCACGTTCCGAAGCGGTTCGGCGTCTATGAAGGTCAGTTTGAGGGGATTATAATTTGTAGCTAAAGCATCATGAACAGGGTGGGTGTCTAAATGGTTTACGAGCTGTTTCTCTTAAAATAAAACATCCCTGTTCGTATTACTGAGCATAAGAAAAAAGAAGCAGACTATTTTTCCTTTGTCTGGCTCCGTAGCTGAGCAGCTGGCAAGTCAACTGTCATACTGGTTTGCTGTTTACGAGGAAATAGTCTTGCAAAAAATCCAAGTAATATAAACAATGGTCTGGTCACGCGTAACAAATATCAACTATACCAAAGACGAAGAGAAGGAATACATGTCAGTATCTTCAGACTTAAGCTTAAGTCTTGAGATGTTGCTGTCAGAGAAGACCTACTGTCAGCTTTACCGCGTCGCACATTTTTATGTATTGTGTTTTATGTGTTGTGTATTTTTATGTATTGTGCTTGCGTCATATTTCGTAAGATTAAATAGTTCGTTTGTACGTTCTTCTTTTGGCCGGTCTGCGCAAATTATGGTTAGATAGTTAATTTCACAGGGAGTGGAAACTGAGTACTAGTATTGTAGCTTGATAATGATTGAATACTCACATATTTGGGTTACAAATAATTTTTATTATAGCGATTGTTCTAGTTATTAGTCTGATATTAATTATATCTCTAATCATATTGACGCTGCTGTTTTAATCCTTTAGAAAGAATAGTAACAGTAACCCAAGGATATAGAAAATGTAACGTTTGTTTTATAGAAAGAGCTGTACTTCAGTAGACACGTTGCTAAGAAATGTATATATTCAATTCAGTTTATTTTTATATAGCACCTTTCACAACAGAGTCGCCCCAAGGCCTTTTACATGGGTGTGTTGTGGCACATTACGACATCATTAAGACGGAATAATACAGAATATTTCCACATGAGATTTGATATTTTATACTTGTTCATGTCTGCATTGAATATTGGTTATAAGGTGATCGTGGTTAGATCATTGCTGCCTGTCTGGCCTTTTAATAATTGCTTTAACATTTTTTTTTTTTTTTTAATTTCCCACTGGTGCCAAAGTGGCTGAGCCGCATTGTCGGATTCAGCATGTGCGCGTCCGTGAAGTACAGCTCCCGCGGGCCAGCTCTCATCCCGCGCATGAAGACCAAGCACCGCATCTACTACATCACCCTCTTCTCGGTGGTGCTGCTGGGCCTGATCGCCACCGGCATGTTCCAGTTCTGGCCGCACTCCATCGAGTCCACGGCGGACTGGAGCGTGGACCGGCGCAGCGTGCACGATGCGCCGCTGGTGCGCTTACCTGTGGCCAGCTCCATCCCGGAGAGGGGCGACCTCAGTTGCCGCATGCACACATGCTTCGACGTCTACCGCTGCGGCTACAACCCCAAGAATCGCATCAAGGTGATGCCTTGTAGTGCATGTTCAGGCACCTTTGGAAACCATTACTAAAATGCTGTTCTCTTAACTCCTTGTTTTAACAGCCAGTCAGCCCTGTTTCTGTGTTGCAGTGTTTCTCAACCCGGTCCACCGCAACCCACAGAAGGTCCACGTTTTTGCTCTGGGAGGCGTGAAGGGAGCAGAAACGTGGACTCTCTGCGGGTTCCTGAGGAATGGATTGGAAATCGCTGCTCTACTGAAATCCATTTTTTAGTTACCCATGCAAAAAAAAAATTACCTGAAAAAAATGACAGCCTATTTCTGAGAGTGGCTCTGCCGTCTTCCTGCAGGTGTACATCTACCCCTTCCAGCGCTATGTGGACGAGGTGGGAGCCCCCATCAGCAGCACGGGGCTCTCGCGCGAGTATAACGACCTGCTGAGCGCCATTTCTGACAGCGACTTCTACACGGACGACGTGAGCCGCGCCTGCCTGCTCGTCCCCTCCATCGACGTGCTGAACCAGAACTCGCTGCGTATCCGTGAGACCGCCCAGGCCCTGGCCATGCTGCCCCGGTGAGCCCAGAGTGAATGGGGCTCCCAGTCCAGCCTGTGGCTTCAGTCTTTGTCCTTTGCGAGAGGGACAGCAGTGGTTATAGTTTCAGATTGTAGATGTTGTGCCAAATCTGCCTTTAATTCCTGTTAAACAGGATACCCTTTTGCTTCTTCTGATAGTATGCATGTCATCTAAAAGTATTCATTTGAGCATCCAAGTAATGCATGTTATGCCTGTAATGGTTATAGTTCCTCATTTCTCTTGTATGTATGTCACTGCATGTGATGAGAGTCATTAACGTTGTTAATCAAACTGAACAAGTGTGTGTATTTCCCAGGTGGGACAGAGGGATGAACCATCTGCTGTTTAACATGCTGCCCGGTGGACCCCCCGACTACAACACCGCCTTGGACGTGCCCAGAGACCGGTACTGACCGCCAGTGGACCTGCTAGTGTCACACCGCTACAGGGCAGATATCACACACAAAGAAGGGGCAGGGATTTATTGGCACCTAAAGCAAGAACCAGGGAAACTTGGTAGCATGTTCAGGACCCCTCAGAGTGTCTGATGCAAAGCAATTATGTACAGATATTTAGTCAGAGAACACTACTAAGCATAACATAACTTTTGATCTAATGTATTAGTAAACAAGACTACTGCCTTTTCATATATATATGTGTGTTTGCTGTACTGAACAATATAGTACAGTACCAGTCAAAAGTTTGGAAGCTGCCTACAAGGGAGAGTGTTGCATCACCTGACCTAACCACAGTAGAAATGGTTTTGGTTGGAGGAGTCTGACCAGAGACTGAAGGAAAAGTGGCCAATAAGTGCCCAGTATATATGTGGGACCTTCTTCCGGACAACTGGAAAAGTATCCAAGGTGGCCACCTGAAGAAACTGGCGTTGATGTTAGTTTTGATGACTTTTTAATAATCCTAAAAGGTAGGGAGTAGTACAAACAAACCTTACTATGGGTTAGATGTGTCCAGATTTTTCACTGGTACTGTATATGAGCTGAGGACTTCTACAGGGGATGAGTGTTTAATCCTTTTTAAACAGCTCTTGTTTTGTATCGCATACTGAGACAAATGTTTGCGTCAGAATGAACTTTAAATATTGTCATTAACAGCTGGAGATGCATTAAGTGCATTTTTGCAGTTTGATAAAAGCTGAAATTCCATTCATTCTTATTCTTTGGGGGTCAAACCCACCTTCAAATCCAGAGAATAGCATCTGACCACCAGGGGGAGCCAGTTTGGGTTTGACAGTTCTGTGCTTTGTTGATCCGTAGTGCAGTACATGTCTTTGATTTGCTTTTCAAACTTTTAATCAATTGTCTGGGAGTACTTTTCGATAAATCTTTATGGATATTTATATATAATTGTCATTAATATTTACTGTAACAAAGGACATATTTACCCTTTTCTCTTTTGCCTGTTTGCTCAGTTTGGTTTGGAAACATGGGCCTTCTGTAAGCTCCAGGCATTTTCTGGGCTAGCCCTGCATTGCTCTGCCTGGTGTGTGGGCTCCCGAAGCCCAGCTGTGACTGTAGCCACTTTCCCATCGCAGGAATTTTTTTTCAGGCACCAGGCTGTGTTCTCAATGCAGGATGTCGGCCTGATTGTAGTTCCTCACATTTTAGTCCCTAACCTGGACTAGTTATTTTTCGTTCAACCTCAAACTACTGGGGAGCTGATAAACTTGCCGATTGGTTGACCGCAAGTACTGATGCTATTTTGGAAGCTACATGGAAATGTGGGGAAAAGACAGAAGTAGTGAAGAAAAAATTGAACAGATGGAAGTTGCACCTACTAATTTCTTCTACATGTGTCCAAGCATATCTGTCCATTTTCTTAATAAAAAACAAGATATTTTGAGACCTAACAACTGAAATATAATTTTATTATGAATAAATACTGAGTTACATTTAATACATTAATGAAGACCTTTCTGCTTGTGTTTCTATATTTCTGCATCGGAAAATTCAGTCGACATCCAACGTGCTTTTGTCTGATGTGGCTAGTACTGGCAGCAAGACTTGACAGCACTTATTAGCGGTGTAACGTTAAATCGTTTTTTATTCTGTGGAACAAAAGATTGATCATCTGACCAGATTTAATAACAAATTTTAAACATGTTATGGGTCGTATAAATAAAATAAAACATAAAAGGCCACGTCCCATTTTGAACCAGAATGGGATGCAGTTTGTATTTTCAAGCCGCACGATTGATCCCCCCAGTAACTAACAAATAACTAACAAAACAACTTATTTATCCTCCATCGTTTTGGTGCGGCCGTGTAGTTTCATATGAAATAGTGTGTGAAGTTTAACCTACGAGCTTTTTGCGTCTCCCATGCTTATTTAGCATAAAGGTCTCAGTTCCTGTTATGTGTTGTGAAAGTGACCAGGAGCTACAAAAGTTCCTGGTCGAGATGGCCCAGGAACACGGAGCCACAGACAGTGGGAAAACACCCTCTGTGTGTCTTTGTGTTCTTGTGCTGGCAGACGTGCAGGACACATGGATACATCATGCACATTGCGTGTGTGCGTGCCTGTTTTAACACAGAAATGTAACGACTAGCTGTGCTGTTAGGAACTTGCTGTAATCAGATCACTCACCCCACCCACTTACGTTAACTTTCGGCTCCAGTTACCCCCTACATGACGTAATCCCCACTTTTGTGCGGCGTAATTAAAAAAACAGTAATTAGAAATGAATCTGTCCGCTTTTTTCAGAGAAGACTGCATGCTCTTATCTTGACTGAATCGGTAGTCGGTGAAGATGACAGGGTGGAGTGTGTAAGTGGCAGCAAAGGGCCTGCTGTTTGTGTTAATCAGGCCGTGCGCCAACTCTGTACTTTCTATGTATCATTGGGCTCTCTCCTTAATGGCTGCTGACGCTTTTAAGTGTGGCCTTGGGACTTTATTATGAAGTTTTTACAACCCTAAGTCCCTTGTTGCTGAACAGAGAGACTAAGCATAAGCGTCAGTTGGGCAGGTTTTCTTTGTGATGTCATCGTTTTTGTCAGGCCGGTGCTCTGGCCCCCTCTGAAAGTGTACCCGAATGCGGAGCAGTGACATAAGGGCTATTTGACTCTTCCAGGGCCCTCCTTGCCGGCGGTGGATTCTCTACATGGACCTACCGGCAAGGCTATGACATCAGCATTCCCGTTTACAGCCCTCTGTCTGCTGAGGTGGATCTGCCAGAGAGGCAGCCAGGGTGAGCCCCGGCCCCCACGCCCCAAACGCAGATAGCTTTAACTTCCCCAAGTTTCTCTTTATTGGTGGTGTTGTACTTGTCACGGCGATGGGAGAACTTCAGTTCAAAGATGAGTGAGAGTACAATTAATTTCCCATCACCACTTGGTTTACTCCATTTCCTGGCGGAAACTGCACTGATCCCCTTTGGCGTGAGCCAGGTAGTGACTTGCTCAGTAGCTCCACCCTCTGGGGATGTGCTTTAAGGTGGAGCTTATTTTATAAGTTTGTAAATATCATCTTCTTACCCCTTAATTTTGTTTGTGTGTATTAAGAAAAAATTCAGCCAAAATATCAGCTTCATTGGTGAATATTTACTGGTAGCTCAGTTGCATTAATGTTTTGCAGACATCGACCCTTAAAGGTTTCACATCCAGAATTCATAAAGGGCCTATGTAATATTGACACTACAGTATTTTGTAACCTGCTGAACAATGTAACCACATAACTCCATCATATGTCATTCACCTGTCATAGACGAAATTTTGCTGACATCAGTAATGATGCAACACTGAGACAACGAGACCTTTATTGTTTAGTAAACTTATTCTTTACATACTATATAATGTCTACTGAGTCATGCAGTGCATTCTTCTGTGCACACCTGTCTTGCCTGAAAGTCTGATGCTGGCCGTGCTGGGCAGTGGGTGCTGCTTACTGTTGACCTTATTCATTTCTAGTCATGCCCAGACATACTTAGACTATGTGCTGACGTCACCTGAAGAGTGGTATAAATTGCTGCTGTGAATGCTGGACAGTGCGTACAATTGATTACTGCAGTAACAAAACATACTTAGTTACTATACTATAGTTTTGTTGTGGTTGTCAATGTTAAGTGTTAATGAGATGTGGCAGCAGCAGCAAGATCTCAAACAGGCGTCCATCTCCTTGGCTGTGCTGTAACTGAGCTAACTGGTAGTAAGCTGCCATCTCTGTGCATGGCTCTTGGTTTCTTTCTACAATATCACCTAGAAATGTGTGAAACTATCAGACACACAGCTGTATTCTTGAAACACTTAGTGTTTTTGCGATTTTTAAATCATTCGCTATTTTTTTCGTCTTTGAGGCTATCGAGCTACCTCTAAATATAACACTAGGAAGCTCAAACTTGTTTCCTAATATTTTAAGGAGAAATGATTGTAGGGGGAAAGACCACTGAAAATCTCAAATTTTATTTTTAGTTTAAGCTCCACCCTGATATGCATGTCTAATGTATATTAGTATTATTAGCAGATATTGATAGCAGTTCATCTCCTGGTTGCTTTATTTTGGGCTCTCCTGTTCCTCACTTCCTCTTTGTGTCGGTTCTGTCTCGCCCCCATCCTGATCCTGATCCCGATCCCGGTCCCGGTCCGCAGACCTCGGCGCTACTTCATCCTGTCAGCGCAGACGGCCGTGCACCGCGAGTACCGCGCCGAGCTGGACAGGCTCAAGGAGGAGAATGGGGAGGCTGTGCTCCTCCTGGACAAGTGTAGCAACCTCTCCCAGGGCGCTGTCTCGGCCCGTAAGCGCTGCTGCCGCGGCCAGGTGTTCGACTACCCCCAGATCTTGCAGGTGGGTGGGGCGAGGGCGAGCCGGGATTGGATTCTTGGGTGGGCCAGAGGGCGGGCTGGGGGTGGACTCTTGGGTGAGCTGGGGGCAGACTCTTGGGTGGGTCGTAAAAAATGTTGTGCAAACTTTTTGTAAAATTGTTGAATTTAAATTGGAATGACCGCTCATCTTATAATTTGCATAGTAATTGCATAGTAATTTTAAAATCTCTGTGTAATGTGTATGTGTGCATTGTCTGGGCATGTGCCCTGATCCCCTGTGTTATCTGCCTCTGGCTTCCTGTGCGTAGGAGTCCTCCTTCTGCGTGGTACTGCGGGGGGCACGCCTTGGGCAGGCTGCTCTCAGTGACGTGCTGCAGGCCGGCTGTGTCCCCGTCATACTGGCCGACTCCTACGTTCTTCCCTTCTCCGAGGTTCTGGACTGGAAGAGGTAAGTAGCCTCCTGAGGTCCTGCACTCAGGTGCTTGCATGGCCTGAGGGTCAGCGCGCATGGGAAAGGGGCACATCGGATTGGAGCTCGGGGACACGCCAAAGTACTGCCTCACTCACTCACTCACTCACTCACTCACTCACTCACTCACTCACTCTCTCTCTCTCTCTCTCTCTCTCTCTCTCTCTCTCTCTCTCTCTCTCTCTCTCTTTTGCGCTTTTGACAGTTTTTTTTTTTTTTTTTTTTTTTTTTTTTTTTTTTTTTTTCTT
>JAAGVU020000008.1:24773125-24825518 GCA_011763525.2 Mormyrus iriodes | reverse complement strand
CTCTCTCTCTCTCTCTCTCTCTCTCTCTCTCTCTCTCTCTCTCTCTCTCTCTCTCTCTCTCTCTCTCACTCACTCACTCTGTGTTTGTGTGTGTGTACGCCGCAGGGCATCTGTGGTCATCCCAGAAGAAAAACTTCCAGAGATGTACACCATCCTGAAAAGTATCCCTCACAGACAGGTGGAAGAGATGCAGAGACAGGTGGGTGTATGTGGGAGTGTCTTGAGGTTTCATGGGGCTGCGAGCTGGTCGGTGGTTTCGTGCACAGGCCAGGACTCATTGGGCACCAAATGTATGAGAAAAAATGTATGATGTGAGAAAAACCTTGTCTGGGATTCATGAGACACTGCAGGTCATCAGTGAGCCCTCAGGCAGTACTGGAGGCGCCTCCCCTATGGCCCCCGCCGTGTTTAGTCCTGATTTTTAATGATTGGTTTACACTAGGTGTCACTTTACCTCCTCCGTTGTGGGAATAAAGTCCCTCTGTCCTGTATGGTTGGAGATTTTTCTTCCTGTGTGTTCCGGTGTTTCCTCCCCCAGTTAGAATAAATGACATCTCAGAATCGCTGCGTGTGTGTGTGTGTGTGTGTGTGCGTGCGCTTGCGTTTGTGTGCGTGCCTGCCCTATGACGGCCTAGCATCCCATCCAGGATGTGCCCCAGCACTGAGCCCTGTGCTGTCTGGGATAGGTTCCAGGCCCCCCACGATAAGTGGTTGGAAGACGGGTGATTTTCACCCAGTAGTCATTGACAGAGCTTGGTAATTCTAACCTCATATTATCCACCACCAAAACAAATGTCAGAATCCTGTCTGTGAATGAGGAGTGGGATTGTCAAAGAATGCCATGCAGGTGGGAAGAGTTCATGGCAGGGGGCGGGGGGCTGCACTATTTTGTTTGTACGATAGAGGGCGCTCAAACCCTGGTCTTCCCACCATGGTGCAAGAGGGCGCCGGGTCTAGCTTCACACACTGCTCTGTTTTATAGTCCTCCAGTTTTTTCACTGTTTTCAAATGCTGAATGTATCAGTGCTTCCTGGATCCCTGAAGCTGGATGACAGTTTATATTTAATAATAATAATAATAATAATAGATACTTTATTGATCCCCGTGGGGAAATTCTCTCTATTGCTTGAACCGGCAACCCTCCGATCACAGGCACAGAGGCTTAGCCCACTGAGCCGCACGCTGCCCCCAAAGAGAAACGGGGGAGAGAGCGCAAACGCAGTCCCCCACTACCAGAAATGATGCAGTCGAGATTCCCACATTTGGAGAATTCGCAGGAGTCAGCACAGCCGCAGTGCAACGGCTGAGCCTCGTCCTGGGTGAACCACCTTCATGATCATGCCAGGTTTTATTTGTTTATAGTTTATAGTTTGTTGGCCAGGTTTTGATATTAAACAAACCCAGTTTACTTGCTGTTCAGAAGCTGGTTCCCTAACAGCTTTCCAGCAAAATGATTGTTCAGTTTCTAATTGGGATTTGTATACATTAATTATCTTATTATCTTATATTATTAATTAATAGTTGGTGATGGCCCGGCTCCAACTGGAGATACCTACATGAAACCCCACAGCTGTTTTCGTTAGCACCTTCTGGCAGGGCGGTAGCCATGCTCTGCCCTGAGACCTACCTGCCTTTCCGTTTTGGGTCGGCACCCCCGTCAGTGTCCCAGGATTATACCGCTGAGTGTGAAGCTCTCAGCGGCTGCCAGGCACAGATGTCAGCCTCACCCAGGAGACTGATGTGAGGAAATGTAAACGCCGTGTTGCTGTGGCGATTGCCATGCATTGCGGAAGCCTGATTGATCGAAACTGGGCTTTGATGGCTCCCTGAGCTGTGTGGGTTAACTTCGCCCCCCACTGGAGGTGTGAGTTACTGCATCCAGATTGAGAGATCTGTCATAATATTACACAAGTGACCTGGCTGTGAAATGAAACTTGTGGTTTGTTCACACTGATGTGCTACAAGTATATAAATGCATAACGGATAATTACAAGAGTGCTTTTTGAGTATCACTGTTTGGTATTATTCACATAAATGATATGAAGACTTTTTCACCCATATATTGCATGTTTTGGGACGGGCTGAGCTGTATAAAATGAGTAGAATAATACCTGCTGGTATTTGACTCTTAGTATTCCCACATTCCCAGGTTTAATCCCTTGGGATCCTTTTGTTACGGAGCAGTGAATCCTTCCACTCACTTTAAGGAAATAGGGGCTGTCTCCCGAGGCAGCTTCCTCACACAGGACCAGCGGGCCAGACCTGCTCCTCGCTGGGGAGGCAACTTTCATCACTCCCTGATTAATGAGCAGCTGATCCCCTACTGGGACTGGAAAGTCTTTTAAAAGGCACTCCGCCTACCCCCTCAACATGAAAACAAGAGCTGTTTTTAGTCCCATGTTTTTCCAAGGTGTAGCACGCCTGTCTTGGGGGGGTGTTAAGGGGAGGTGGGGGACTAGGCAGCAGACCCTTAAGGAACAGTAGGGGGAGTGAGAACTTGTGTTGCGTGCCTGGTTTTGGGGGTGGGTGGGGCCTAGCCGCTGCTACCATGGTAGGGGGCTGATCTGTATCTAAGCTGTACCGCTCTTGCAGGGAATTTTGCTGTGACCTGCGTCATGTGACCGTATTAGTGGTTCTCGGCGCTTGATGGGGTGTTGGCACCAGTTTACACTGCTGTTAACAGTAACCTGTTACGCCTGGAATGGTGCCCCAAGGTGTAGCAGAGAAGTGAATGTAATGGGGTGTAAAGAAGAGGCTGGGATTAGAGCTCAAGGGCTAAATAATCATCTACTGCCAATATGGTAAATATGTACTATTAACACGGCATTTTTAAGTATAATGACTAAATTAGCATTGACGTTAATGCAAACAACTCCCACCATCTGTGTGTAGGTACTGCCTGACTGTCTGTCTCGTGTCGAATGAGGAAAGTGAATTTGATTTAGTTATCAATAGGCAGTGCCCTGGGGTGAGACAAAGCTTCCCGAAAAGCAGCAGGGTGAGTAAGCCCAGAGAACGGAATGCCAGAAAGTTCAGCATGGAAAATTCGCGTTGGCCTTGCACATTGTTCTGGGTTAACGCATCTGCCAAACGAATAAACAGCAATAGTAATAACATGACAAAAGCACAAGCTGGCACGAGAGAATGGCCTGAGAGCAACGTGGGTGCCCTCTTCCTGCAAGCCGGCGTCCCAGCGCTTTGACCGTGCTTCGGTACATGCCTTCTGGGCGCATGTCACAGGCCACCTGACCCTCGCAGAGCTCTGTATCGCCTTTGGGAGACTTCACAGGCTGAAAGAAGAAGCAGCGAGAGAAACTAGAGTCACTCTGTGGGAGCAGATCTCACGTTAAGCCCGGTACCATGTGCAGTCCAGCCCGTCTGTCAGCAGCTGAGAGGCGCCCTCCAAAGGTTCTTGGCCTTCGCTAAAATGATTTTACTTTGGAACCTGGTGGTTGTAGACCTTGTCTGTCTCTCATCTATAAGTGAGCATTTCTGGCCCAAATTCAAGGGCTTGAAGGGCTGGCGAGCTGCCAGTTTCCTGCTAAGGAGAGAGAGGGTGGGGGGGAGAGGGTATAAGAGCTCTCTTCCCTCTGATATCATAGTGTAATAGGTAAAGCATATTACTGTACTGGTAGACATTAGTACCATGCTAGTTTGGGGGGTTTCCGCAGTGTTTTCCCGTCACACCGGGTCGGTCTCCTGTTTAGAAAGTAGCTTGCGTCTTCCTGTTTGCATGTGAAACTGATGCCCAGGTTCGAAAGTTTAGTCTGGATACCTTCCCATGAGCTTCCCATGAAGCGGTGGGGCGGGGGCTCTCTCGTAGCGGGCGTCCGGCGCCGGTTCACACGCGCATGCGTAGATGATGCCGCGCACCCTGGAATCTGCTCCTCAGAGCCGGCTTCATTTCACGGTGCTGAGCTGGACTTTCGGCAGATCTCGGCAGCCGCCTGGACATGCCTTTCGCATTAAAGTGTGGCCGGCTTGCCTTTGTGTGTCCTGCCGTATTTCTCGGCGTGGACTCAGAATGCCTTTTCCATCCTTTAACATTGATTCACTGCCTCCAGTGTGATCAAAGTCCATCAGCGGCTCTGGGCTTTACCTGCGGCCTGTTTCACGGCTCTTTTAAGACCCCAGGTGTGCGACGGACGTTGTCTTCTCAGTGCCAGGCTGAATTACCCTTGTGATCCTCTGTTAGACCAGCACGATGTTTACTTCTCTACCTGCTGTTGACTGCTCGTCAACTGTCTAGATGTCAGTATGACTCCAAAGTAGTGATGCGATGAATGAACCTTCCCATTGGTTACTGGTCCCCATAGGGTTTAAACAGACAGTGATTGGCAGTGGAGCGTAACCCCTGCCGGGGCTTTAAATGCCTTGCCAATGTGATGCTGTTACCTTGATGCTTGTGTCAGCATGGCCTAGCAGGCATACACTATCTCCACCCCCCCCGGTCCTTCTAACCTGCTAACTGCTTCTTCTCACCATCCTCAGGCTCACTGGTTCTGGGAGGCTTATTTCAGCTCCATGAAGGCAATCGGCATCACAACACTACAGATCATTAACGACCGCATCTACCCCTACGCGGCACGCACCTACGAGCAGTGGAACAACCCTCCTGTAGTGGTGAGTAGTGGCATTGCGCTCCATGGTGTCTGAGTGACTGTGTAATGTAGAGGCACCACAGGGTCTTTCCGAAGGCTGCAGTGAATTTTGTCTTTTTTGGATGTACTTTGGGAAGCTGTTAGTGGCAGTATTGACTGGGGTGTAACTGTACACAAAATTCACGGTTCGGTATAAAGTTAGGTTTGGGCTCACAGTTAGGTGCTATTTCGGTACAGCAGGGAAATAGAATTTGCTTTGAATTTATTAATTAAAACTGCAAACTAACACAATTAGGACCAGCTGTAAACCAAAGGCAGTGTGTCTGTCCGTATGTCTGACTAACAAAGGCTAAGACATCCTTATTTGCACATTGTAAAAATAAATACGTAAACATTTTTAACTTAGAAATATAAAATCATAACAATCATATCATGAACTAAATTTTCTGTCCCCCAGTTTGGTCTGTAGCGATAAATACCACCAATATGGCCAGTAAATGCCGCAGGGAGACTTACCTGCAGAGGCTGTTTCTGCAATGCTCCTGTCATACACACTCGCAGGATGTTACCTCAGATGCGTTCACACGCTGGATGTTTCCAGCAGCATACTTGAGTTTGGTGTAACAGGTGACAGACTGTCTTTATCTTATCAGCTACTGTCTCTCTGCTGTTGGTGTAGTTCATTGGGAAACCAAAATGTTTCCGGTCTGCCGATCGTAACTAACTAATCCAGCTTTAGTTGTAACCAACTCAGCATCATTTTTTCATGTTGAATATCTACTTGTGAATTTAGGTTCTGCTCACGTCAATAAATGTATTAATTCGTTTTATTGTTTGTACTGATCCGACAACGATGTACTGAATGGTACATGATGAATGCGCCATAGTTCAGAACGAAGTCACTTCAGCTAGATGCCTCGGTTCATAACTAATGACCGCCCCTCTGACCAAGGTGCTGGTTTTTTTTTGTCGTCTCTCACCACTTTGCTGAGTGTTTTCTTGGAAATACTGTAAATATGCAGCTCTGTGGGCAATGCAGTGGCTCTGTGGGTGGCTGTGTGACCTTGTGTGTGTGTGTGTGTGTGTGTGTGTGTGTGTGTGTGTGTGTGTGTGTAGCACGACAACAGACTGTGCAGCATCTCTGCGGCTGAGCCGTCGGGGGAGGCAGACAGTCAGGCTCTGCGCTTCGGATGCCGGGACTGTAAATCAGCCGGGGCGTCACCCTCAGGGTGGGCCCCTGGCTCCAGGCGAGCCCGCCGGCTCCCAATGTGCGCGCCACATGCTCCCAGGCTCCTCGGGTCTTCGTGAGGCTAGCACCTTCTAAGTTCGTCAGAATGCGGAAGGTTGTTCTGAGTGAATGGCATGGCTTGGGGTTGAGGTTCCCTCGTAGTGTGCGTCGGCTGTGGCAGGCAGATGGAGGTGAGGAGCTGTGTGCCGCTGGAGACACCACGCCGCCGAGCTCTTCGGTCAAGCTGCCGTCCACGCCCCTGATCCATCAAGCTGTGTGCTGAGTTGTCAGGCTGCCACACAGAGCCGTGCTCATGTCACTGTGCGTTACCCCTGTTTGCTTGCGGTGACTTTCCCATATGAGTCATGGTAACAGAGACGATGGCTTGGCTTCGACCGTGTTTTCCATACTGCCTGTGGGCATCGAGATCGAGCATCCAGGAGCTCTGTGTGCCTGTGTTTAGTTTCCAAAAAATCCTCTTCTCCTGTGTGATGGGACACTTTTGCATATAACTGCTTGTGCATGTGCTCTTCATAGGCATGGCCATGCCATGTTCCCTGTGTCTGTGATTTTCAGTATTTTGATGACATAACGCCACTTAGAACACGAGATTAAGTAGAATGTTGTGAATCTTGTTACATACCTGATATCTCTGAACATGTAGTCATTGCCCCAAAGTGTTCCTGTACGATAGACGCCCCTGCTTCTGTTTGCTGCAGGCTTTTCCCTTAGAACAGCCTCATTCTGCTCCATTGCCAAATTAAAGGAAGTATTTTGTTTGCCAAGTGTAATACAGGTGCCGCAGGGCTCCCAGCCGCCGTTATCCTCACGCTGCTTCCCTCCTCACAGCGAGCGCATGGCCTCCCCTGACGGCCCTCAGCCTCCCTGGGGTAAATGCTGTCGTTTTATGACTTGGTACTTAGCGTTTACAACGTGCAGATTGGCTTGTGAGGGCTGTCACTGGTCAGCTCTGTTAAGTGGATGGTCCTGAGTAGGTCTCCTCCTCCAGTTCCACTTTATGGACAGCACTGGTCCCGGAGCAGTTATTCCGATATCCTGACAGTGGCTGAGTGATTGCAGAAAGGAAGAGCTTGGCTTTTATCTGCCCATGGAGGCCTCTCCTCGCTAGGATTAATGGGGCTTTAACAGAGCCTGAGTCTGCAGGAGAGAGGCTGAGGCCACATTGTGCTGCGTGGTTTATATAGGGCAGCTTTTCTCTTTAAACCCCATATGCCTACAGATGCGAGTCTTCACAAGTTAGCATCGCATGTTTATTAAAATTGGTTGTTCTGCAGAATAGCATCTGCCGGGTTTATTTCCTGAATCGGCAGTATGTACAGTGTAGTGGAATGCTTAAATTATGTGAAAATGTGCTGTTGAGGCAGTGGGATGGTTTGATAATCACTGTGGCGTGTGATTCAAACTGGACTCTGACCACGCTCCTCCCCCCGCCCATTGTAGAAATGGTTGAGCGTGAACAGCCCCCTCTTCCTGCCTCTGATCCCCCCTCGCTCACCGGGCTTCACTGCTGTGGTGCTGACCTACGACCGCGTGGAGAGCCTCTTCCGCGTCATTACCGAGATCTCCAAGGTTCCCAGCCTGGCCAAACTGCTGGTGGTGTGGAACAACCAGAACAAGAGCCCGCCTGAAGGTGAGCACCTGCGCTATCTACACATACCTTGAGCTGAGCACATCTGCCCTGCCTCCAGAGTGGGTGAGTGCTGAGCCTAACCCTTACCCTTCATGCCTCCGAGCAAATGCAGGTGAACTCTGAGGAAGATTCAACAGCAGGTCACCTCCTTGGACTTGGGCCATGTATGTGGTCTGTTTGTTGACATCAGTCTGTTTAAGTCATAGTGATTTTAAAATCCTGGCTTTGTCTGGTTACTCATTTAAAAATATCTTATACACATGGGGTGTTGTGGTGATCATCAAAATAGTGTTTCGCAACCCCTAGTCTGGGGGCCAATAGCCACCTGCTAGTGGCCTGTACTGAGCCATGGAACTGTGGCAGGAAAACGTGGTTTGGTCGTACGGGGCCACCACATGAACGCGAACCCAGTCGCCACCCAGGAAAATTCCCCAGTCAGCGAAATTTACTCAGGAAATTGGGCAGGGCGATAGAACTGACACATAAACTTATTGTGTTTTATCATTGCCGATAAAATTTAAATGCTAAAATTAAAACCTTCAATATTCTGTCGATAGGCTAATGTGCACTATGAAGGAATGTTGCTTATCACAGTCCATAAACAAAAGCAGTTCCACCCAATCATATAGTGGTCCAACAACCTATGCCCAACAAATGCACAGCAAGGTTGGTTGAGTTAGCAGAGCACGTGCTACATGCTACTGTTCTGGTAATATGGAAGAGATGAGCGCTCCCTCTGAGAGAACTCCAGTGCCAAAAGCAACAGCTCAGCAGCCACTATATCTTTTAAAAGGGAGATATTGTGGATAAGCAAAGTAAAAAGATGGTGATGGTGTGGTGGTACTTTGTGCGATTTGAAGTTTGACACATCACAGTCTGGTCCTACGTACTGTAAACTCTGCAGTCAGAAAAAATAAAAACCCAGCAAAAAACTGTACTGTCAGCGTTTGCTAGTATTACAGCCCACGACAAAGTTTGTTTCTGCATGATTTCAGTCCGCAGTCCATTCAGTGTGGTCATTTTTCATGTTCTGAATTTTAGGCAAAAATGGAGTTTTGTCAGTAGTAACTTGAATGATATGATAATTTGAGTGATATTTTTTCATAGTAGTCAACTTATTATACAATTTTTGGTGAAATTTACATCCCCTCTGTAATGCCGACATGGTAGTTGATGAATAGGTGGGCCCTGTGGCTGGAAAGGTTGAGAAACCCAGATCTAAAGTCAGACAGCACCAATTCTGGTAATTGGTCCATGACATTATGAAGTGACCTATAGTTCTGTGCTATTTGGTCTGTATTGAAATGATTTCTCTGACGTATTCGCTGAGGGCAGAAGGTAACCTGATTAAGGAGCTGGACTCGTAGTCTAAAGGCCCTGGCCTGATCGGGCCACTTAAGCTTAAGTGGGTGTAGCAGGCAACTGTTAGCCACGTTCTCTGCTACGGGCGAATGGCCAGCTAAGAGCTAAAATAATAGGAACGATAGTAAATCTGCAGGTTAGGGCAGCCTTGGTGTCAGTTTTGATATATATCCAGGCCTGGCTAGCAGGCACTCAGCCTCCCGTTTGTTCCCGCTGCCCTTTCCCGCTTACATTTCATGTTATTTATGACCCCGTGGGCATGCCGACAGTAAGCTGATATACCCTGCGTCCAACCCTAATGATGTCGCCCCGACGTTCCCAGGCCTTGTTTACAGAGCACAGAAATGCAGTGCATCCTCACTGTAGATTTCGGCAGTGTGATTATACGTGGGGGGGCTTTGAAATGGCCTAATGGGACACTGTTTCCTTTGATTAGTGGTGTAAGTTGAGCCTGGCTAGTGCTGTGTGACCTATTAAAGTTAACGGAGCCTTCTTTTGGGTCAGGTTCGGGTTACTATGATCAGGCATGTTATCTCCACCTTATTCTTTATGGGCTTTATTTACTAATTCTGTACCATTGAGCCACTCAAATCCTTGTTAATTACTGTAATCCTAAACCAGGAATCACTGTTAGTGACCTTTTTGATGGTGTGCCATTTTCCCTTGTATGAAGAGCGTATCTTTTTCCTGTGTGCCTTGAAGCCTGCTGCCTCTTGCTGGGGCAGACAGTCGCAGACACGCGAGCAGCTCCGCACTGAAATGTGGGAAGCTCGTCCACCCTGCATTGCCAAGCCAAGGCCCCGTCACCTACGGGCTTCTCCAGCTCTGCGGACAAAAGCCAGGGGAAAACCTGAGCTGGGCAATCAGGAGTAAGCTGGAGGTTTGCTGATCGTCTGCCTTTGGGGAAAAGGGGCAGAACTGGAGAGACACAAAAGTTGCATTATTGCTCCTCTGCCCAATCCGTCTGGAGTATCTCGGGCTCCATCAGAAGAGACGTCTGGTCCCAGGAAAGAGTTCACAGAGCGACACGCTCTGCCTCTGTTCTCAATGACTCAATGACTGTTGCACAACCCAAGAAAGAGACTTTGTTTTCCTTGCCCTGAAAAAAGAAACATTAGAACAATCTGACTTTATTGTACTAAGAATTTATATCACAACTCAAACCAACCCGCTGTTTCTTCTTGTCTTCAGCTAATTCCATTTCATCATAGCTGCACCGTCTGGCTTGGGAGGCATTCGGACGATGGTTGTTTGCAACCTTTTCAAATGTGTTATTAAACTGATCTGGTTACCATGGGGTCCTCACTTACTGATCTTTTTCTTTACCCCTCCCTCACTCCTCAGAGTCCCTTTGGCCAAAGATCGCAGTTCCACTCAAAGTGGTGCGGACCAAGGAGAACAAGCTGAGCAACCGTTTCTTCCCCTACGACGAAATCGAGACCGAGGCTGTATTGGCCATCGATGATGACATCATCATGCTGACCTCAGACGAACTGCAGTTTGGTTATGAGGTGAGCGCAATGTTCCTCTCCATACCAAGCATACAATAAAATCAGCTCTGTGGTTTAATGTCCTAACATAATGTTAATGCAGACTTCCTGGTTCTTTAACCAAGCTTTCCCTTGACTGCACTGTCTTGTTTAGTTCAGTTTTTCTTCCCTTGCCTTTAAGCAGAGCGAGCAGCTCAAAGCTGTCACTTTCTCGTCTCCACCAAAGAGATCCGCTTTGAACTCAGAATGTGAACCCAGCGTGCGAGAAACAAGGCTTGAGTCAGGACCTCTCCGCTTTCCTCACAAGCCTCATGGAGCGGCCTGCTCCAGGCTCTGCGTTTTATTTCTCAGAGGCGATGACAGGCCCGGCTGACACTGCCCATGACTGTAGGATTAACTGCTGCCTGCCTGGAGGCATTTAGTGGAGAATGCTGTCCAGCCGCTGCCTCTGTGACATTGAGGCAATTGAGGATAATTTGGGGTAATGACATGAAATGGGAGGCATGGTCATGTCAGCTTTGTGGACGTCCATGGTCTAAGGCATGATGTTGGTCTTAAGACCTCAAGATTTCTTATCCAGGAAAAACTTCAGGTCTGTCCATTTGGTCTGTATATTCACTAAGAAACCAATTACAGACATTATTATGGTGGAGTACTCAGGACATACTCAGTCATTTACTTTTTTTTTATTTATTTTTGAGATATCATTGAATAAGGTTATTTTCTTTATAACATACTGTTTCTGCATATTTGGCAAATTTGTCATTGCCAGTCAAACAGCTGACTTGCTTGTGCTGAGCCCCCTTTAATTCACATTGCAAATTCCATGATGTTCTGCAGGCAAGTTAAATGCAGATTAAATGAGCAAAGCCTCACCTCACCTTGACCCTTACGAGCAATAATTTGCAGGCACCAGACAGACCTTTCTAGAGCACTTGTGCAAAGACAAGCGTGTAACCATAAGACTCTCGTTCAGAATTTATCTGTAGCTCCAGATAAGTATAAGGGAACATTATTTGATTGGCAGTCTCTGACTCTCCACCCTCCCGTTGTTTCGCACTCAGGTGTGGCGGGAGTTTCCTGACAGGCTGGTGGGGTACCCTGGCCGACTACACCTTTGGGACCACGAGATGGGCAAGTGGAAGTATGAATCCGAGTGGACCAATGAGGTTTCCATGGTGCTTACTGGAGCAGCCTTCTACCACAAGGTAAGGAGGCATGCCTTGGCAACACAAGGTAGGCCAACTGTTCTCACACCAGCTGACCTTTGCACTCAGTCTGAGATGTTAGAGACCAGGCTTTATTGGGTGAAGGTTATCTACCAAAGACCTGTTCCATCACATATTTTTCTGTTATCACCAACGTAATGAAAAAATCAAAGACTGACAAAGAAAGCTTGTTCCTTCCAGCTGGTTAAGAACATTAGCGGTGGCCTCCTCTCGTTTGTAAATGTCTTGTGTTCTTAAACATTGATCGCATCTTGTCATAGGCCATGCTTATTTTGATGCCAGTGATTTACATGTGTCCTCTGTTTTCTCTCTTCGCCCAGTACTTTAACTACCTGTACACATACAAGATGCCAGGTGACATCAAGAACTGGGTGGATGCCCATATGAATTGTGAGGATATCGCTATGAATTTCCTTGTGGCTAACATCACTGGGAAGGCCCCTATCAAGGTATGTTCAGGGTGTAAGATCTTTCATTTCCACATTATAGAAGAGAGCTTAGTTGGTGCTATGACCTTATACCTCCTTGCGAAGTCCATGGACGTGTGCCCACAATGTGGTTTTCTCTGTGCAAGTGTGTGCCCTGGTTTATGTCCCCGCATCCTTTTCGGGGTTCCTTGCAACATTCCCTGTACTTCTTAGGGACTGGCTCCAGGCTCATCGTGACTGAACTGGATCAATGTTTATGGAAAATGCATGGATGGAGGAGAGACCTTGTGTAGGAGAGCCAAGCATTTCTTGTCATAAGCACACAGTAAATGAAGTACAGTCAATTCATCTGGGGTTCATTTGCCTGTCACTGAGTCTAGGCTTTTATTTTACATACTTGTTGATTGGGGCAATTCAGGAAGCCACTGCAAGAATGTTTGAGTGATCGAGTAACGTACTCCGTGGCAGTGAGCCTATATGGGACATGTCAGCCATCCAAAAACTCATTCCTCTTGAGCAATGAAAGGATGTCTGTCCTCTTAAGAATGCTGCATTCCAGTGGCCTCATGCAAGCTCCCATTCCCCAGCAGAGCAAAGCAGAGCTAAACTAGCTTGCTTAGTGGTTGACCAGCCTGTGCCCCATGCCCGCCCTGTTTTTCCAATCTGGCGGTCCTGCTCCCTGCATGTGTGTAATGGGCTGGGGGGGGGGGGGGGGTAGGAAGCCGTAACTCATCCTCTTTATGGGCAGGGTGGAATGGGTTGTTTGCGCGAGGCACGTGGGCATGGAAACCGCTGCCGTGGAGCCGAGTTACAAGGCCTGTCATCAAGGCCGCTCCCACGCCAGCCTCTGCTCAGCCTAAGGATCTCTGCCCCCACAGCTGCCCGTGTCTCATTAAGCAGGCCTGTCCAGGCAGGGCTCATAAGATCTTACTGCATCGGCCATTCCAAACGGTAGTAGTTAAACATGGCAGCTATGTGCCAGTATATGTTAAAGACCTGCTGTTGGACCACAGGGTTTATCCTGAATATATAAGCCATATATGTTTCTATGGTTAGTAAAAGCAAGCCTAAAGCATCAAAAAAGAAAAGGTGTTTGTTCCTTGGAAGTTTTACAGGCCGCTAAGCCTATAACTATGGCTTTTATACAAGGGAGGGTGGTGGGCTTAGCAGAGTAAAAGCTGACAGGTTTCCTGCCTGGCTGTTTGGCTGTCCTCAGGTCACCCCTCGGAAGAAGTTCAAGTGTCCTGAGTGTACAGCTATCGACGGACTGTCTTTGGACCAGACCCACATGGTGGAGAGGTAAGGATTTCATCCCAAGCATGGCCAGTCACAGGCACATAAAGCCATCAGATCAAAGGTTCTATTCTATCTCCAGTCCATCTTGCTCAAGGTATAGTGAACCTGTGTTAGTACAGGCTTTGTCTGCCATTAATGAATAGCGCTAACAGGTATACAGTGCTAGAGGTCTGGAACAGCCCTGCTTCTCCAGACCTGACCAGTTTGCCCTGGGCCGTCAAGGAACAGACTTGCTTATGTGGCAAAGCTAGTAGCTTTATGCTTAATATGAGCACCTCATTCCCAGTCTGCTTGACAACCAACATGTAGCGAAAGGGGAGGAAGTGACCATGTGGATAAACTGAGTTTCTTCTAAATGGCAAAAAAAATCACATTGAAAAACAAAGCTGATTCTGTCAGGATGAGTGATTGCTGTTTCACGTGGCCTGGAACATTCATTACGCGCCAGCTTGACCTTGGGAGTGGAGGCTGTGGGTCGGGCCAAGATGGATGGGGGGGTGGGGACCCCTGCTGCTGCTGCCCATCAGGACTCCCACGCCCTCCCTCCCTGCTGAAAACACAGAGCTCTGGGAATGCCAGGGATTCTGCAGGATCTCCTCTGACCTCCTCCTCCTCCTCCTCCTGTGTGCTCCAACAGAAAGGACCCCTCTCTCCCTCCACCTCTGATACTCCCGTCACCTGACACCTGTGCCAGTAATGATCAGTTTCCTACTGAATGCCTCAAAGCACCACTAATCACTGACGTATTCAGTCATAAAGACACAAATTCCATGTCACACCACAAACAGGTTCCGTGACTGTTTACAGCCAGCTAGATGTGGAGTAAATGTAAGTTTGTCTACTGATCAATTTAAGTGAAATAGTAGTAATGTGGAGATAGTAAGATGTTTCTGCAGGTCAGAACAAATGTTGATGCTCCCTGTTTGCTCTGGTGATGTACGTGCTGATGGATTTCAGGGCATCCCACTGACCCACGTCCTCTCTTCATCAGGTCGGAGTGCATCAACAAGTTTGCCTCTGTGTTTGGGACCATGCCGCTCAAGGTGGTGGAGCACCGGGCTGACCCGGTTCTCTACAAGGACGACTTCCCCGAGAAGCTCAAGAGCTTTCCCAACATTGGGAGCCTCTGAGAGAAGACCTCTGGATGTTTGGCCCTTGGTCCTCTGCCATGGCATCTTCCTCCCACCCACAAGTAGACCCTAACTTCAGGCTGTTTCTATTTCAGATCCCATCTCTTAACCATTCCAACAACTTTTCTTTGTTTTGTTTAAGCTAGAGGCAGACGACTTTGTCTACCCAATGCAGATCTTAGATTCTACAGAGGAAGTACATTGGGGTTAGAGAAACAAGGTAGAGTCCTTTTCTTAAATGGTTCCCAAAGACACTAGAAGAATCAAATCCCATCACGGGTTCACATATGAAACCTGGTAACAATGAATGAATGATTGAATGAATGAGGTGAGTGAGTGAGGTGAAAAACAGCATGACAGCAGATGAGTCACCCTAATAAAGACCAGCATGCAGTCATTGCAGTTTGGTCATGGTTTGGACCTTCTCGGGCACGATTCTGGAATGTATCGCTTTCCAGCGATACAGTAGGTCCAAAGGCTTCAGTTATCATCTCTGGACATTTAGTGAAATCTTCACTGGACACTAAGGGTATTGGCTGTACAAGTCATGTCGAGGTAAGATTTCTTCTGTGTGATTTACTGTATTGTTTTGGTCAGTGCACATTTAAAGACATGTCTAGAGTGGCACTGGCCCTTTATTTTGTCATCTGCTCATCTTCTTCGAACTTAAGCAGTCAGCACGTCTCTCTGGAGTGAAAGTGGGGTGCTTACGGCATGCATGAGACACTGTGTGTACGCATCTGCTCTTTGTTGTGCTTTATTGGTGCAGCCAGAGCCGCAGAAGCATTGGACCCAGCTGATAAACTGCACGGCCACACTGCAGTTCAAGATAAACTGAGCCGCTGATGTTGCACATCAAAGGTGGAAATTGACAGGATGTTTAGTGTGAGATTGCTTTTGAGCAAAGTCATAACTTGAGCTGAATGACGGGTAGACTATCTTATTTTCTGTTTTGGATCCACAGGTATCTGACCTAACTAATCCAGGAATGTTTCTTCAAAAGATTTTTTTGATAACTGTAAACTGTAATGTAATTTCGGATTGAGGTTCTGTTATTATTCTTGGGTAATTTCCAGGTGAGGCTCTTTCAAGCAACTGTTCAGTGTGTTTGTGGTCGAAAGCAAAGATGGATCCCCACTCTGTCATGTGGACATGTTGGCCGCAGATACGGATACAGTGTATTTTCGAGAAAAGGGTAATATTTCACAATATGTACATTCATTTTTGTTGGTTTTTTTAAGGTGTCAATATTCATCTTTATTTTTTACTTTTATTAATCCTATGGAAAATAATAAAGATGTCAACCAAATGGATGTTAATGTGCAGCTAAATGACAGTTCATCGCAGATAGTAAACAGATTGCAGTGATGAAGTGAAAGCCAGTAGTGCTGTACGAAACGGAGGCTGCTTCTGCCATAACCATGCCTGTGCACATAAGTTGCATAATTGTTGGTTGATTGATGATATATTGATTTATAATGAAATTATAAATTTGATATAAAAATGGAGATTGGCACTTGTGAAAATGGTACTTATAATGTAGCACGAATAGCCGCCCTCGCACCACCACAGCAGCATTTCATTCAGTTTTGGGGTCAAGCAGAACTTCCCTAAAACATGATTTTTTGCATAAACAAACTGAGAAAATGGCGTTACATTAGTTTTGTGTTGCAATGTTTTATTGACGACCAGTATGCTTCAAAAACACAAATTAAAATGAAATGACACTTGCCAAACCCACTGAAAACACATGCACACAAATTCTCCACCCTTCATTTTTTTTAAAAAAAGATGTACTTTTCTGTGAAAGTGAAACCTTTCATTGCTTCCAGATTGAATGCTTGTAGGCTTTTGAAGGCTCTGGCCTTTGTGGGAGTTTAGCGGGGAATTCCCTCAAGATATTAAAGCGGGGAGAGTGAGACTTGAGAGAATATATGTGGCCCCGTTGTTTCAGAAACACAACAGATATTCCTGCGAAGGATTGGGGATAATCATCCTGGGGGGGACTTCTCTCCCACTCAGAATTGGTGGGAACTGTTCACCCACTGTGGACTGGCTTATATAAATACTCATTGCTCTTTGCTGGGGTGTGTTCCACTGCATAGAACAGGACCGGGCTCTAGTCAATGTAGAGAAGTCTTTCACTTGTTTACAATTATTTGTCTACTTATGTCATAATCAAAAGAGATCAAAAACAGACATACTTTCTATCAAAGCTGCATCTACTGGAACAGCTTAATGGCGTTAGAAATGGCATATTCAGGTTGCAAATCAGCATTTATTGTAATGCTTTATGGATGTGCTATCGGTCTCAGTTTCGTTTCCATCTCAGATGTTTTAAGTGCAATAAGGAACACAAAAATGTAAGCTTATTAACATGATTAAAGGTAAGACATTTAAATGCAATAAAATCCAGCTTACAGCTGTGAAAACAATGTTTATATACAAAGTTTTAAGCCATTAAAGCCTGGGTTAAATCAAATGCAAACAACAACCTTAAATTTTCTCGTAAGGAACAATAATACTTTACAACAAATTAGATTTATAAAGATGCTTAGTTTTCATTTGCATGGAAAAAAGTAACACACAACTCCAAGATTAATAATATAATATATTTTGTAACATTTTTTACTTCAGTAGTATTAGAAGTGTAGGGGACAATTTTTATTTGGGGAGAAACTTAATTGTAAAATACTATGTCTTGTCACAGTCTCCTTAAACAGTGACTTGCAATGGCTTACATGGTATGAGATGAGTGAATCAAATTGGGGGTGTTTCATTTGATTAATTTTGTTTTACTCGTCTTTGCAGGTGAGTGGGAAGTTGTAGTAATTTGGAGGGATTAACATAATAGTGTCCAAGCTCAGAGGCTATCTCTGTGACCTCGCTTCGCAGGCACTTTGCATTTCCTTCACGATCTTTGGGTTGCCCCAAAAGATATTTGCCGGTTCACCTGAGCTAAATCTTTTCCTGCACTATATGAGTATACTGCTTCTAAACTCTGGATCTCCGCAATATTTGGAAATGTCCGTTTTGCTTACTGTTTACCAGGGACGACCCTCAACAGGATACCAGTCCATCACAGGGAATCCCAGCAGCACTCATGTACTGCAGGCAATTTAGAGATGCCGATGTGCCTGGCTGCATGGCTTTGGCTGATGGAGGATTCCCGCAGGACACGGTGAAGACATGCAAACTCCGCACACACAGGATGGGGGTGGCATGCGGACTCCCCGGCCTCGAGGTGTGAGGTGACAGTGCTGGCCTATTAGGTACTGAGGTTTCCTGGTTGAGATCCATGCAGATGTCAGATAGATGGACTAGTTGTTGCTACATTCCTGTAACTTTTCCATGTGAGTAACCAAATGCTAGTTGGGAGGATTAAGATAAACTATATAGATGACAACTAAAAATAAGCAAATATGCTGAATTCAGTGCTGCTCCTATATCTGGCCCAATAAAGCAGCCTAGTGCTGTGAATGCATGTGCTGCAGCTACTCTCAGGCTCCCGCGCCGACGGTCCCTGTCTACAGAGAACCTGGCCTTAATTAAAATGCCGCTTGTGTGTGGGGGAGCAACGCAGAGCCCCGTGGCGCTGAAAGGGGAGCCCCGTGTGGGATATGTTTGTTTTACATCTCCCCCCAGCATAACTGCCTGCACTGTCCTTCCTGAAATGCGGGGGCTGCCTGGACCTCCTCAGCCCCCCCGACTCAGATAGAGCCCTTAACGCAGCAGCCGAAATCTTTAGGGTGCCAGTAACACGCAGATTGGGCTGCTCACATCTAAGGGCTTGATGCTGTGCTGAGATGCATGATACTGAACACAAAAGTGGCTGCTATGTTGCTGTGTTTACTGTCACTCTGGGACAAGGTCATGTTCTTTACACGGGACAATTACACTCATTTATCAAGATACTACACTGCTGAAGTTAATGGACCAATAATGCATAAAGGCTTTGCGTTGTGTCTCATGCCTCCCGGGTTTGGAGTTGTACCCCCACATTATGGGGGTGTGGTATTTGTGTGCTCTACCTGTATGTTGTGGGCTTACTCCCAAAAATCCCATGCCTTACTGTCTGTAAATATCCCAGTGTGCATGTCCTGCAATGGACTGGTATCTAACACTGGGTTTTGCCCTGCCTTGTACCCTATGCTTGCTGGGATAGGCTCCAGGTCCCTCCCGTCGGCCTTGTACGGGATCTGTGATTGGAAGATGGATGGATAATATATAGTTCAAGGAAGCCCTTTATGGGCAAATGAAGAAGTGGGTGAAAATAGGAGAAGCTCATCATGTTATTTCTTAGAAAGGTAATGTTGTATGTTCAGTAACTTCATCTGTGGAACATCAGGAGCTGGAGGTGATGCCTAAGATTATAATCTACGGAAGCCGCTTCTTTTAGTACAAATGTGAAAAGTGATCAGAAAACAAAGATATGTTCCAGGGATGAAATTCATAGTTTTTTTTGGTCATGACTATTGTTCACTTAAGATTCTGTGATAATGGACTCAAAGGGATTTCGAAATATTTTGGACTTTCCAAAGAAGTTATTATTCTAGAATTTGGGTCTATAAAATGTGGTTGAGAACTTGAACCTTAAACTTGTAGACCTCCGTATAAAGTACGATGGTCTTTCTGCAGCTGTGACGGGATCCTATCAGCCCTGCTTAGTCTCACATCCCACATGAAACGTTGGTGGCATATAGCAGAGTTAAATCTGGTGTGTTTGAGCTGTTCCTGACGTGTACCTAGGCCTTCCTTAGGAATATTTATCAGCTCCATAGCGACGGCATGGATAAAGCTTGGAGGTGATCCGCTGTGGGTGGCTGTATCAGCCATGCCAGTTACCGGTGTGTTTAAGCCACTTCTCATTGGGCTAAGCGTGATGTGACTGACAGTGCAGATTGATTACTGCAGCTCGCTGGGTGTTTGTTTCCATCAGATGTAATGATGTGTGGGTAGCTGGCCAGCTTGCTGCACGCAGGCCTGACTGTAAAGAGATCAGGTGATGGGGTCTATCTCAAAAATGAATGGCAGCTTTTGGGGAAATATTTCTTAAGTGTTAATACGGTGCTGACTAATAACAAAGTATATATAAATCTCTAGAACAGTTTTGGCATCCAGCAGACTTTGATGTGAAATTTGTGTTTGTAATTATTCTACCTCATTTATTGAGTTTTTCTTTTCTTCTCATTGTAAACATCATCCATCCCAGACAGTGGTTGTGCTTGATGCTGCAAACATCCATGACCTTCTTGGGCTGGGAGCGATGGCTGGTCCTACTCACCTCCTAACACGCTTTCTGTTGACATACCTTTGGCGAGAATCGGTAGCTGTCTCTGATTGGCCAGGCCAGCCAACTCTGTCAATCCCCTCATCATCTGCCTCTCGGATCTCTCAAGGGAGGCTCCGGAAAAAGCGAGAGGCCTCAAGGATTCCGGAGTGACGATTCTAATTACTTAGGTTGTTGTTTTTAGTTTAGATTTGTAGTTTTCTTTGGCTTACGGTTCAAACGGTGGTTAATGTTTGGCTAGCTGACTGTTTACTTTTGTCTCATGTTGGCTGGACCCCTGATTGGGCTCCCAGGGGCTTTTGGGTCTCATGTGGCCCAGGAGATGGCCGCACTGTGCTCCTTGGCCTTCATTCGCAGTGTCGCGATGCTGGATGTCTTGCGGTCAGGGTCCATGTTGAGATCGTAGCCATTGATGCCAGAGCCCATGCCCGGTGCAGAGAACAGGCCGCTCATGTGCGTCTGTCCCACGGGGCCCCCGGGGCTGGGTGCCCCCAGGAAGTCAGAGACACCGCTGGCCGCGTGGGGGTGGGGTGTCATACAGGAGGTGACCGTGTCACAGGGCACCACGCAGCCCGGCACCGGGGAGGCTGTGCTGCTGCTCCCGATCCACGACGGGTTCTGGATCTGGAAGAGCAAGGTGGACATCAGGTCTAATCTCTGACTGATGCTACAGCTGGCAGAGTGATGCCATCTCTGGGCCCATGGACACCGGCCAATGTGACTCCAGTCTGGCTCTATATGTCGCACAGAGTGGGGGGAAGATGGGTGGAAGGTGAAAACAGTTTCCCCCAGGAGATGGATAAGGTATCTCTCTTCTGTATTATTGTTTTTGCTGCATCCCAAACTGTGTCACACCATTGCTGGCCAATTTAAAGAATGCATTTAAAGACAGATTATATAAGAATACAGTGTGTTTCTGCCTTGCACATTTATATAAACTGGGGGAAAATAAGGTTATTTGGTGCTGAATTAAAAGAATGCAAAAATGTGCTTAAAGCACAGTGCAAGGAGGCTTATTGCAAACCGCACTGACCTTGTAAAGGAATGCTTCCTCTGTCCAGATCTTAACTGGTGCCTAAATCATTTCCATTTGTAGCCTTGTGCTTATGAGTGCAGGAGCTGACATAGCTCCTTTGTATCTCTTAATTTTTGTATACCTGGGTCAGTCACTTTTACTGCAGATTGCTGTCTCTTATGGCTGCCTGTCAGCATACAGAGACCGTGCTCAGCTTTGTCATTTTCATCTCGGGGTCTGATTGCTGAACAGAGAAAAGTTATCCCTGCAGATCTGCTTTTATTCCTTAGTACTTTTTGGGTCAAACAGCCTACTTGATAGAATTTTAAGAAAGTCACAGCATTGAGTGCACAGCATGTAAAGTGACGTAATACAGTCGCTGGTCCATCCACACCATGTGTGGTTAATGGCAGGGAGGGGTGGTGAGTGCTGTAGTGTGGGATCGGGGCGGAGGTAGGGTGGGGGGATAGAGGCAGGCCTGAGTATCTGTAGGAGGGATGGGAGGGAGATGAAAGCCTGCTCAGGGAGATCCCCCAGATGTGTGCAGTGCAGCATTCCACAGCTGTGCCCCCCCCACCCCCACCCCCACCAAAGAGCTCCGCGCGCCCTCCGACCCCACAGAAGATTCATAATAAATGGGGAGGGGGGTTCTCTGGGCCCTCAGCAGGCGTGCACCACCCCCACCCCACCCCCCCAGCTATGGCACCGCAGCGTCTCAGAATCAGAGGTAAGCCCGCTGCTCAGGACGTGGTGCCTGAAAATCCGGCAGCACTCCCAGATCCAGGAAGAATTCCCCTTGCCGGTCCAAACTCCTGTCTGCACTGTCAGTGTTCTGCATACTGCACTAGGCCACTAATCCCAGGCTATGGAGACGCTCCACTCATCTTTTTCTGTTTGGTCTTGCTTAGTCCATCTGGCCCTGGCTAATAATATATTTATACGAGCACCTGAGTGAGTTCTCCACGGTCCATGAAGTGTCTCTGATCTAAGAGCGGCTGAAGGCTTGTAAACTTCGCCGGCAGAGTAGCAACTGTGGATTTCAAACGCACCCCTGAGAATTTAACTGGTACTTCCTGCTTTTGTTTTTAATGCTCCGTGCCGCCTCATTGTTCAGCCACGCCTCGGGTCCCCCAGACACCGGCCCCGCCCCCCTCAGGCATACCTGCGCGTAGTTCTCAGGCCGTGTGAGCAGAGGCAGCTCATAGGTGGAGGAGAAGTGCGTGCGGACCTGCTGCATCTGCCCAAAGCGCTCCCTCTTCCTCCACTTGGCTCGTCGGTTTTGGAACCACACCTGCAGGAGGGGCACATGGGGGAGAGAGGGGGGTTAGAACTGACCCGTGGAGGTCTGACGGTGAGGCCCTCCAACGATTCACGCGAGTTGGGGAGTAAATCTAAGCCATGGATTTATGAATCTGTGGGAATCTATCAGCTTATATGTGCACCGTACACATTTTACTCTTTTACATTTCATCATTATATCTGGGGGAGTGCGGAACGTGTGTCATAGCGGTTTGGAAAGGTCAGTTCAGTGTCTTTTTTTGCCTTTTTCCCCAAAAATGGTTGGTTATAGCACTTCATCTGGTATCTGCTGAACTGACACTGTGCAAAGGCCCCCAGACAGACCTGCTGGGGTAGTCAGAGCCCTCTGAGGGGATATGAATATGATTTAGGGACGGATCCACTCACACTTTCATACGTGTCTGGCGTGCATGCGTGTGTGCATGCATGTGTGCGTGAGTGAGTGGTAGAGGGGGTTTCTTAAAAACACTCCTGCTAAGAAGGGGGGGGGCTGGTGACCTTTGAAGGCCGAGGAGCTGACAGAGTCTGTAAAGGCCCCCACTTTGACAGCCCTGCTATCAGAGGGATCAAACACGGCAGGGTGCTTGGAAAAATGTTCTGGAGGCCTGCAGCCCCCCACTCCATCGCCATCACGCCGAGCCGCCGGCCATGTGCAGAGCAGCGCTCCCTCCCATCTCCTCCGCGTGGTCCATGGGGAGATGTAATAAAAGCGAGAGAGTCGGGCTGATGCAGGCTCCCTGATCCAGGCAGAGTCTCCCTGTCTGTAACCTGCAGGCCTAGCTGTGCTCCTGCTAAGCCAAAACCGTTCTGTTATTTAATGGATGACGGCATGTGCCCAATGCAGAACCATGCCAGCATTCATCGCTCCGGAAAGTACTTCGCCTCCGGCATGAATACGTGCAAAGTTTTGCAAAAGTTTCTCTTTTTTAGTCCATTGTATGTATTGTTTTTCATTGATTGTTTTGCCCATGTACTGCATGTTTGCAGAACCTACAGGCCCATCTGCACTGCTGGAGCTGGTGCCAGCAGAACATCCCGGTAATTCACCTTAATCAACCATCAGCTTTTAAGCACTTGGACATACTGGCGTTGCTGTCAAGCTGTTCCATGTGTTGCTTTCTGTCTGAGTCATATTCATCATAGCTGCTGCGTCCTTCTTAGAGTTTCCCTTTGTGTACAGTGTTCCGTTTTGCTACACGGCGCAATAAACACATATAGCAGGAATATCATCTGTATATATGATTCAGAAACGGAACCAACATTCACTGGGGCTGTTATCTTACTTGAGTGGTTCCTGTTTCCATAGTAAAAAGGAAGATAATTGTCTCTGCCTTCAGTTCTGTTTATATTTTGATTGTTTTATTCCTGTCCCCTGAGGCTTGAAGTGTCGTCTTCAAAAAGCAGATCCTTTTTTGCTATCGCGGTTCATCATAAAGTCTGACCTTGACTCTGAGAAAGGGCAGTGAGTCAGTCAGCTTGCAGTGTTTATATGCATTGATTCTTTTTTGCATTTTTAGCGACATATTTAAGGAGGGAGTGAATTAACAAAGCCAAAATTGACTGTCTGGGCTGGGAAGGAGCAGGAGAGCTGTGGAGGGTGTTCTTTGCCTCAGACATGTTGCGAGCCTTTCCTCACACGGGCCAAAAACCAAAGAGACTCACAGATCCTTACAGAGCTTTTTACCCATAGGGTGTTTTCTGAAGGGTTCTCAAGGTCCACATGATAAAAGCACTGGGTAATTACCTTTGATATGTGAGTTTAAGATGGTTGTTCTGAGATGTTTATCACAAATACTTTTACGTGTAAAGGCAAAAAGGGATGTAAATGAAATCAGGCTTGGATTTGGACTAGCAGTCTCTCACCCTATCTCTCAGGAATTTGTGTTTCTTTGCAATGGTAACTTGATACTGGCTTTTGGTGTTTCGGTGGCCATTCTGACGTGTATCAGCCTTCACCCCATGGCTACAGAGCTTTACTACATTTATTGTGTGAATAGGTTTTGCTATGACTATTAAGCAAAATGAAACATTTTGATTACTGTTATAAAAATTTTATTGTGTATAAAAATGCATCCTTTCAGTGATTTTTTTTTTTATTTTACAGTAGCGTAAACTGTAATATTATTTGATGTAATTAATACAACAGTGCATTACATAATTTTTTCTTCACTTGGTGAATAAAGTGTCTTATGTTCCTCTTCTCCATTAGCACTTTCTCTCTCTCTCTCTCTCTCTCTCTCTCTTTCTCTTTTTACATCTAAGGGGTGAACTTAAGAAAATGATCGGATGGAAGAATGTTCAAACCAGAGGTTTGTTTTCTTTTCATGTTTAATTTCCTGAGGCCCAGGCCACTGGCGTCCAGTGACCCCTAGAGCAGCGCGTGGTCCATGAGATGCTGGTGTGACCTCCTGTCCCCGGCTCTCCGCAGTCCCCTGGCCTGTCTAGCACATGTCCACATGATTGTTATCTTTTCTTATTCTGATTCATTTTTGGGGGACATAAAAATAATGGTTTGGCCAATCAGATGATAAATGACCACGGAAATGATATAATCAGATTCTTTATGACCCCTAAGCTTCTCTCACAGCGCTGCCATGTAGATAATGATGAGGGCGTGTTTCCCTTGCAGTCTCAGCCTGCAGACCTCTGCAGGGACGGTAGCTCCTCACAGGAAAGCGTGACTGCACTACACACGTGTCGGTGATCCCTTAATTGGTCTGGATGTTGACAGCTGGAGCAGCTCGCAGGCTTATTAAAAAGACTTATTTATGCTCTCATATCACGCAGGAACGGGAGGGCACATTAAATCCAGCCTTGTGAAGTGAGCTGGGCAGTGAGGCGCCTTTTGATGTCAGGCCGCTTCAGTTCAGTCCTCTCCACCTGAGCTGGTGTTCTGGTGACTGGCCTGGTCCAGCCCGGCCTGCCCAACGGTTGGGGTGCCACCGAATAAGTATGTAAGGCTCTTCATCTGCACGTTTGCTGACCTTGAGGTGCTCTCGTATTCTTTAACTATCTTGAAATTGTGAGTGTAATATTTTTTGTAGTAGAAATGTGACATAATAATAAACTGAAGTCACTACACTTTACATACGTAAAAAGAACTCTTGATGAGCATTGTACAGATAAATAATGTGATTTTTTTTAAAAAAGGGTACATTTTGTGATTGAAACATTCTTTCTTCAGAATTTTAAATGACCACTGACAGAAACACAAAGAATACATTATTTTTAAAACATTGGACAAAAATATATTTTATGATCTCTTTGTTCTGACTTCAGGAGATGTATATTCAAACATTATTGTTACTATTGTTACTGAAGGGTGCTTTACTGTCATAAATAAAGTTCATTTGAGTAGATGGCTCTGCTTGCGTTCAGGGTGAATGTTAGTATTTCAGTGTTTTTCTAAAGGACTCTGGCACATAGGTCCCCCCTTTGTCTCCGTGCGGCTTCTCGCCGTGGATTGTATTCCCAAGCCCAGCCATGACGTCTCTCTGGTTTCTAACTCGGCACAGTAAGGTAGTTTGTAAGCCGACAGGAAGTTTTGAAATACCCGTAACCTCAGACCGTTCAGCTGTGTCTGTAACATATACAAACCAAAGCACTGCTCTCTCTCTACTCCTGAAATGTGTCGAGCCGGAGCAGTAGTTTGACATTTGTAGCAGACAATTTAAGACCCTTGGACTATATATTAACTTTTTGATTTGTTTGTCAGTTTAAGCAAAGTCGTGTGAAGTACTCCGAAGAACATTAGCAGCTGAAAGAAATATGAATGATTAATATCCAATTTGTTTTCAGTTTTTCAAGTGGAATTTACTGTTTTTGTCATTGATTTATAACTACTCTGCATGAAGCTACATATCACATTAACAGATTGGAATTTAATGTATACAATGTGATTTGCTGTCTGTAAGGACTTGCAGCTGCAGGAAAAGTCTGAGATCTGCACGTTTACCTTGATGGAGGATCTGACACCTGCACTCGACACTGGGAAGGGATACACTTCCCCCCATTCAGGGCAATAAAAAATAAACAGTACAGATCTAGGAGTCTTGCGGAGGGCGGGGCGGGGGGTGGTGTTGTCTGCCAGAGCTGGAATCCTGCAGTCACCCCGGGACAGATGATCCTCAGATCAGGCTTTGGATGGTTGACGTTGCCCCAGTTCCTGCCTGAGTTTGTAGAGCTTCCTGTCTAACGTCCTAAAGTTTTATTGGTAACGCTCTACTTGACGGGGCACAAATAGTATAGTATTATACTTTTACTTATGTTTTAATTAACCACAAACTAAGTCTTATTTACATACTGATCTCATGTTAATTCATCATTAATGAATCGTGACGCACGTTTTATCTCAGTTACTGTGTTTGTTACTATATCTGTTAATTCTGTAAACCTTTCTGAACTACTGAAGGAACCACTAAGGAACTACTGAAGATATCTGATCTCATGTTTGTTTGTCAATAATGAATCGTGACGCATCTTTCATCTCAAGTAGCGACTATATTTGTTGATGATTTGTAGTTCAGTAGTAAGTGTAGTAGTAGTAAGTAGTAGAGTTATTAGTAAGTATTTGTGCCCCGTCAAGTAAAGTGTTACCATTTTATAATAATCTTACAGAGCCTTTATGGTTTCCTTACGGAGTGTCATTAAAACCTTTGTGTGGATGTGCAAACTGTGTAAATATCTGCAAACGGTGGCTCAGTGTGGATGTATTGAGACTGAGGGAGATGACGCCCGCACCCACCTGCACGCGTGCCTCGGTCAGGTCCGTGCGGAGTGCCAGCTGTTCCCGGGCATAGACGTCCGGGTAGTGCGTCTTCTGGAACACCTTCTCCAGCTCTTCCAGCTGGTAGCTTGTGAAGGTGGTCCGGTTGCGTCTCTTCTTGCCCTTGTTGCTCTCGCTCTCAGCCTTTTCCAGCGGCCCCGACAGCTCGGGGCCCGGCCTCTCCTGGGAGCCTTTCACCCCGGGCTCCTTGACGCTGAGGTAGCCTCCCTCCATCGCTGACAGGTCGGTGTTTGGGGAAAGGTCTGACTCTATCAGACCAGTCCTCTCTTTGGCTGGGGGCAGAAGAGGAGATGCAAAGGAAAAGACATCTATCAACACAGAGTTTTATAAATGTAGCCCCCTGAAGCCACAAAGCCTGCATGATCCCTCACCATGATGGAGTTGGAGTTACTGTATGTTAAAGTGTTATTTCTGTCTCACCACTGAAACCTTTTTTATTTGATAATGAATGAGTGATTTTTATTCCCACTTAAGGCTCATTTGCATTTTGCTATGGTGAAGTAATCCCTTGCACTTATACACAAACATGAGGTGAACTAGCAAGTGCATTTCAACGATATAATCTGGATTCACAAAACTGAAGTTGATGTATTTAAAGGAGCATCTTCTGCATAATAAGATGCTTGCTGCAGCTTGGATTTCCAGGCATAATTAGGTAAGTGCCATAAAGAAGTTTCTAGAACCTATTTTCCCAGTCAAGCCGTTAATGTGCAAGTGTGAAGCCCTGCGGCGAAAACTATCCGGCACAAACATGCGTCAGCAATACATTCCTGCTCCGTTCATCGTATTCCGCTAGGGATCCCTGCTCTGTAACAGCGCATTCTCCGTGCACTGCGTGGCTGCCCCATGCTGTTACACTTTAAGGTGATATGGGAATACCAGCCCTGCCTTCCCTGTAGATCCAGGTAGGAATCACGGATGATCATCACTCCAGCTAATTCCATCCTAACAAATTAACTGCTGGAGCGCAGAACCCACTGGGGAACCCACCTGGGATTTCTTATTTCAGACATTGCCAGTTTCTAAAAATGTTAGGAATGACAGGACAGCAGCGTAGGAGAGGCAGTGAGTTGATTTGGGGGTGTACCTTGAGTTAGAATGGTGAGGAAAGGCAAGCTCTTTCTTTCTGAATGTGGAAACCCGTGAATAGTTTTGACTTAGGGCCTGCATCATGGTGAAGCACTGAGGTTCTCGGGGTGATTTTCGGGTTTACATTTATTTATTTATTTTGTATTTTTTTGCAAAGCTGAGCCCTAAGCCCTGACAGGAACAGACCAGCGTCGAGGGTCTAATGACCCACACATTGCCAGCTGTCTCGAACTGACACATCCTGTTAGGTGAAACGGAATATGCATGTGTACCAAAACACGTACATTTCAAAATGATTCCTCCGAGATTGCTCGTGCCAGTCGCTCCTAGCAGAAAAGGCTCTTGGGCCGTTTGAAATACATGATCAAAGTCTTCTGTTTATGGCCATGGTCCTTGATTACTTTTGGCAGAGAGAGCAGTGGGACCATTGCTTACTCGTCTGTGTGATTGGACGTGGCTGTGAGTCTCTCTGGTGGACCGGCAAGACAGCAGAAGGCTACCTCTCGAGGACTCAGCACAAATTGTCTCTGTCAGAGTGGTAACGTTGTGGGGAAGCCCGAGGGCCAATGCAATGCTGTACAAAACACTCAGTCCTTTGTTTGCTGGAAATGTGTCAGCGGGGAGAAGGCTTTTGTGGTTCCAATTTAAATCTGTTGATCTTTCGACCAGCTTTATCTTCGGACTTCTTGAAGAGCAAGTTGTCGCGTGGGGAAACCGTTTTAATCTGTCAGTGTCGGGAATATGCTCACGCTAAGGAGCGTGCCTTTGAGCTCCGGCTCGTCTCTTGTGGGGATGTTGTTTTTTTTCTGTTACTCCCCATTCAAACCCGCCTCTTGCTTTCCTCAATGGGGGGTGCTGAGCTCACAGCCACTTGCACCCCCCCGTCTCCCCCGCCAAACATCCTTCTTTAGACAGATGCACCAGGCCATTCTTGCCAGCCTTGCGTTGGTTTGATATCTCAATTAAAAGAACCGTTTAATTATATCCTGCCTGCTATATTATGACCTGTTATCTCCCTAAAGATCTCTGCTCCCTCTCCCAATGCCATGCATGTTTCTCATTTAGCTGGATGTGCTTGAGAGCCAAGATTCCGCAGCACCAGTTGCTCCACTCGTGATGAAGTGGCATTCCAGCCTAATATTGCTCTCCCCCGTACCTAGGGATCAGTCAGTGGGCAGTGCCCCCCCCCCCCAGGCTGCTGGCATCATGCCTTCTTTTGATTTTACCTTAGGCTTTAATACTTGGGCAGTGAGTCAGCATGAGACACCTGCTGTTATACCAGTTAGTCATTTAAACTGGTAGAAATTTGAGAAAAAAAACTGTTTTTCAAAGTTTCGAATAGCACATGTCGGTCTTAAGAGTTCCACCAATTATAAGTGTTGCTGAGAAAAAGGATTTTCCACTGAATGACCTAGTTTATTCTATGAACTAAGTGATGGTCCAGAATGGTACCAGACCTGATGGGGGCGCTGCATAGCTGGATTAGGTCACGGTGGAAAAAAAGGTCAAACGGGGGAACTAATTGACAGTTTAACCCTAGTGCATTTGCACCTTCTTGTAAAGCTTGAAAGGGGCTGTAAACTAGCTTTATTGAGTCTGTATTTGCCTCTGGGAGACACTGTAAAAGGTCGGTGATTATTTATTTTACTGCAAATGACGCCCTCTGTAGAGCATATCTAGGAAATAACCATATAGAGGCACAGTTGGCATTTTCCAAGATTTGATAGTTTTACTATTTACAATTTTAATTAAAAACATCTGAACATGAATTTAGTGTGCTGCTATTTATCCATATCAAAAAACATCCAGGTAGGATTTTAGGACCCATAACTTCTCCTAGCATATAGTTGGTCTCGTTAAAGTTATAAACTATTTTTTAATATATTTTATATATTTAGTTTATAGCGCGGTAATGCGATGGTGGCACTGTGACTACATGGGTAGCATCAGTCTCAAACCTTCAGAGATGCATTTCAGTTTGGCTTCTGCTCTGTGTTTGTTGCATCTGCATTCCCCCCCAGTGTCGCAGTTTATTTCCTACTCCAGTCAAAGCACATGGAATTAAGCTAATTAGCACGTGTAAACTGCCCATAGAGTGTGTTTGTGCACCCTGGGATGGACTGGCATGCTGTCCATGGTGTAGCACAGCCCTGTGCCCTCTGCTGCCTGGGATAGACTCCAGGTGACCCCAACCAGAACATGTCAAGTTTTACCGGCACTACGTATTTATGTAGCTGCTTTTGGGGCTCTGAGGGAAAACATCAAAGTCTAATTTAAGTAGCTGTAAAGTATTAGGGCATCCCCTCTGCATTTTTATGGAAAATGATAAGTGAGGTCAGGAAAATGATAGTAAAAGAAACGCTTAAAATCAGGCACTGTGAAGACCCAGCAAAAGGGTTAATGAGCAAACTATTCAAAGGGAGAAAAGGAAGCTCACAGAGAGCCTGTTAAAAAGACATAAATCGAAAAGTGTTTACGGAGTTGTTTTGGGTTAAGACCATTTTATTAGAGGCAAGCAGCAAAATAAAATTGAAAAGTGCACTTTCTTTGCTAAGTGCTAAATTGAAGATGCGCTTGCCAATTTTCTGCTCTTAGGAAATTGCACAAATCTCAGCAATTCACTAGCATTCCCAACAGCCTGCTGCTCCGTTACAAGCGTTCTCTTGGATTTGACCCGCAGACACACACTGGCACTGTGGGGGTGTAACGTGTAACATGATTGACAGCCAGAGTCATCAGCTTTTGTCCTCATTTCATTACAAGTGTGACGCTGGCGGAGATCAGCATTACTGTGTAGTGTGGGGGCATCATGAGCGTCCTCCCAGAGAACCACCTACCGCTACTTGGGAAGCCGGAGAAATTCGCCTACTTAAAGACAGACGTATGAGCGGCGGAGGTGCAGCTTACTCTGTCTCTATAGCGCTCCCAGCGCAAAAGCCAACATACCGCAGAAAATACAATTATTATAATTTTTAAGGACAATGATCATGATAATAATAATAACAATAATTATTTTTATCAACTCTATCTATCTATCTATCTATCTATCTGTCTAAAATCCAGAATTGATGCTGACAGATAATTAAACAGGTATCAATCTGCTTATGTTGTGGAAGAGGAAAATGTTTGTCAATAACCAGTGTTTTAGATTCATCAACTGCATGTCTCTATGTCCGCAAAAATAACAAATAATTAGTATAATTGCGGTGTGTGAGTGTGCCCAGCGATGGGTTGGTGCCCCACCCTGGGTTGTTCCCTGCCTTGCGCCCGCAGCCTCCGGGATAGGCTCCGGACCCCCCGTGACCCATATGGAATAAGCGGTTCTGGAAAATGGATGGATGGATGGATAGTATAATTGCTAATAAATCTGCAAAGCATGTCGGACAGGGTGTATCTAGTTAAATGTACTTGCCCCCTGAAGGTGAAGGGGTCTTCATGGGAGACGCTTCAAACTGCAGCTAAATTTATGATGGCACGTTTTGTGCCAACCAGTGAAATGCCCCAATACTGGGTCCTACTCCTGCCGGCTTGGTTTGACTTCCCCTCATGTATCCTTTCCCTGTGACATCCTGCTGCCGGAGACTGATCTCCCTGAAACCGAGAGACTGCAGGGATGGAGATGCTTGCATGTGCCGAGCAAAACCCGCCCGTGGCGGCCGCGCTGATCTTAGCTTCTTCCCGCTGTTGCTCATATATTAGATTTATTTGACTTCAGTCATCCTGTATTTATATTGGAAAAGCCTGCTGAGGTTAAAATAACTTTCAAAAGGCAATCAGTACCGGCACAGCAATGCTGTAGTTTGCTGGGGTTTATGTTAAAAACCACCCCTGTTCATTAGCTGAGGTTTCCCAGTAAGGAAGGCTGATAATCTTGAGCCACTCTGGCGAGATTTTCTGAAAGAGGAAACGGAGGAAAATCATTGGGGGGGGGGGATTCCCCTAGGGGGGCGGCAGCCTGGAATCCTAAGAACGCCTTTCAGATTTTCAGATTTGGTGCTGTGTCGTGCTGTTGCCGTGGTGCTTACATCACTGGGGATTCTGTTCACCATATTGGCTTGGCTCTCACCCAGAGTGAGATAAATGACCAATATGGCAAAGATACAAGCATGTGGGGCCCTATATTATATGTACCATTACAGCTTGGGGGGGGGGGAGAATTCTGGAATGGAAAATCTGGTAGAAGCAACGTTGTACCGTTGAGGTATAAGGCTTTTCAGAGGATGTGTGTCATAATTTTGTCTTCATTATTTCTGCTAATGGAGGAGACTGAGTGTTTTTATTAGGTGGAAGGACACCCTTCCTCATTTCCCAAATAGAAATTGTTGATGTTAATTTGTAATTTGTATCAGCTGTTTGATCCCTTACACTCTGAACCTGAGTCCACTTCAGTATTTTGTTTGCATTTCTATATGCTGTCTGTATAAATTTGAGATAAGTTCTCTATAAGAAGTATGTGGGACATATAATTTTGCAGAAACAGTGAATGAAAAAATGTAATATCATTTATCACTTTATGAGTCAGTGAGTTTCCTTTATATCATTGGTACTACTATGTCTTGCATAAACAATTTAAGACTTACTATAAAAAAACCTTTCTGTTCACTAGCATTACCCTTGATTTGATATAGCCTTGACTAGTCTTCAAGAGCCCTTTAGGCGCAGGCTTCATAATATCCCGCTACATGTTAATGAAGACCCTTGTTCCTGGAGCAACAGGGGCTGCACACTTTGCTCCTGTGAGTCGACCCCTGTACACTGAGCAGCTGTCGGCAGTTGGGACACTGAGACAAACAGCTCTTCATCTCCGATCAGGGCCTGGGAAAAGATTCACATCCCACAAGACCCTATGCGCAGTCACTTGGCCATATGCGCAGTTACATGGCCCTATGCGCAACTCACATTACTCTATGTACAGGTCTCTCTGCTCCGCAGCCCATATATAAGACCCCCAACAAACTTCACACACAGGAAGTAGGCATTAACTTACATCGATTCCCTATACACTACAGTCATATTCACATGTCAGTTTGTCTGTCTGTATTATTATTATTATTATTATTATTATTATTATTATTATTCAGGGTCTCTGAAATTGTAGCATTGTCTGTGTGTCCTACAGAGTTGGTCTAGGTTGGTTTTGTGTTTTTGACTTAACCAGTGTCAAACATGAAGTTGTTTACTCCATATGAATAATGTATAGCAGAACTGCAGTAGATTAAGGCCTAATTTCTGGGATGATGTCCATGTTAATGCTCAGTCATGCAACGACCGCTTTAGTCATCTTAACCTAAATTGGGCCAAACGCTTCTTGAGATGCAGCACGTTTGTAGACGACGTCGATATCATTAGGTCATTGAACCCAGTCACGTCTTGTCATAGTGCCCCCTGTGGTTCTGATGTGTTAATGTATGAAAAATAACGATGAGCCTCTATTAATCAGCGAGGTTCCCTGTAGTCCTGTGGTCTCTAGCCTGATGCCTGCTTAGGACCATTTTATGTGGCCCCAGGCAGTTTACTTATGATACATACAGTGTCAGGTAGGAGTTTCCATTGTTGCACTGGCATTTCTGCTGATATGGGTCTGTAACTATTTTCATCCTGTTCTTTTCTGTTTCAAGCAAGTGTGTACTCGCCTTTAACACTACTTTCTGAACATTCCTGTTCAATTTTTAGATCATCCTTCCCTTAAGAATCATGTTAATAATAAGTAACAGCTTCCGATACCTGGTGTTTCATGTTTATAGCCTGCAAATGGTCTTTCTGGCTTGTTTATGCATTGGTAAACAATTTCATCTAGTTCAATGAAAAGATGCCTTTTTTTACAAGACCTTTTTCCAAATTATACATTTAGCAAGCAGTTTTCTGGGAATTGTTCTGGACTTTTCTTGGTTTATTTCTGTAACTCTTTGTTTTGCTTTGTGGGCTCAGGGCACTGCTGCCAGACTCATTTTCAGGTTAAGCAAAATGCCACTTAAGGATTTCCAGTACTCCTCATGAAACTTGGCGCAAATTACTTGCATGCATACAGGAAATAGTATGTATTAATTATAATGAGTGCCAGCAGGTAGCTTACCTCAGCACCAACGCACTTCTTCATGTGAACACAGCAGCCAGGGCTCCTATAACTGCATGACCACTATAATAACTCTAGTAGTTACCATGCGGCACAATGTTGTCTTAGGCTGCCCCTGTCAAACCCAAAGCTCATGGACCTAAAGCCATCATTCTAAATTGGTGGTTTTGTCAAGCAGATGCCACATCTTACTGGTCTAAGAACGAAAAGATCATTTTGCTGCCAACATCGGAAATATTTCCACAGCTCTGTTTACAATTTAAGATTATAATTCAAGTTCCCCTAGATTAGTGCCCTGCCCACAGACAAATCTTTTAAGTTCCATAAAAACTTTATTTGATATTTATATGTTCAGCTACATTAAAGTCGTATTTAGGGCAGGTTCTCAGAATACGTGATTTTCAGTGCTCAGGGCAGTTTGAAGCCAAGCGGGTTCTGCTACGTCTCAGTGGGGTCAGCAGTCATTTTTAACATTTTGTTTATTGTTAATAAGGGGGTGCATAAATTTCGCTGAAAAAGTGCACCTTTTCACTTCTTAAAAGTAGCAAAAGAGTAACTTTTAAAGAAAACATATCAGCATTGCTAATAGCCTGTTGACTGTCTAATTACCAGCTGAGTGTTAGGCTCTCATCTCTGAGTCCATTTTTCTGATATTTTGGAGAAGCAGTCTGTTATTTCACTGTTACAGTTAATTGTCCCCTTCTCATGAATCCAGTGCTTACATTTGTCATGGGTGGGTGGTGGGTAGGGCAGAGTTTAGGCAACTAAGTTAAGAAAATGCTCATGTGGGCATTTTACAGTGAGAATGAAAGCGGGAACTTGTATCCTTCATAGACTTGGAAAGGCAGCTCCTTTACGGGGCGTCATTTGGAATTGCACCCTTACTTCTGGAGTTGGCAGTTCTGCACTTTTGCAGCAGTTTTATTGTTTTCCAATCAACAACAATGGAAAACGCCAGCAACATGGCAGCATCCAAACGCTTCTCACTCCAAATCCCAGGCAGCCTACATGCTGTTTATTCCTTTGTTTGTTTGTTGCCATATGTGCAAGAGCATAAATTAGGCTATGGACGGTAGGGACATGTCCCTACTGGTACCAGTCCAAGCTCATGTGGCTCTCTGGACGAGATTCACTGCCGGCGCCTCCCGTAAGAGACAAATTGAAATTGGCAGGTAAGTTGGTGCCCCTTCAGAAGTTGGCACCCTAGGCGGCCGCCTATGTCGTGTTTAGCATTGTCTGGCCCTGTTCCCCACCAGCATTGTGGGATACCATGTGTTTAGGCTGACTTGGTCCCTACCAATACCGAATCCAATCCTACACCCTTGCATACCTGCAATTAATACAAATTACACTAAAGATGAAAAGTTAATAAACTTAAACAGTAATAAATCAATCAAAATAGCCGATATATGTGGGTTATTGTGTCTCTCATTCTTGAGGATGCCTTTTTCATCGTAATTACAATGATTTTTATGGTTATTTGGTTAAACTGGAGGTGCAATCCTCCGATATTCCACAAATTCTTTATAGACCGCATATTACATTGTAATCCAGCCTCTCTTTGGTGTTTTGTCTGTTTAATGGCATCGACAATAACCTACAATTTCGATTGTTGCAATTAATGTGGCGTTGTAATTATTTACTTAAAAAACTATACTGCTAAAAATGAAACATGACGGACTAATCAATTACATTTTTAAAATGATATCGTATAAAAGAAAATGTCTCATCGCATAATTAGAGAATTACTTTTTGTCTCTCACTCAGCCACACGCTATTAGCAGTACAACAATCAAAATCATTAATTATAAAGCGACCGCCGGAATTTCCGGAAAGACAATACAAAAATTATTGTTTTTTTTTTTTTTAGATGAGTACAGAAACCAGCATACAGTCAAAATAGGCAATAATTAGACATGTCCTACTGTGATTTTCCCGGAAAGTAATTTAATGTCTAATCGACATGTCTTAAAAAACAGTTATGTTTTTGTTTGGATATGTATACAACAATCGGTTGCAATTGACAACTTATGTTACATTTTCTTTTGCTAAGTTCCTTTTGTTGGTCAAAGGGATCCCAATGCTCTTACGCTGCCTGCCGATTCTACCGCTTACCAATTTTGTAGGCATATCTGTTACATTTTTTTGTGGTATTTTGTAAAAATTTTCAGTAACAAAATTACCCACTAAAAACTTATTACTATATTGTCAAAATTAAAACCGATACAAAATGCAAAAACGTATTTCACAGTTGTGCAGAAAAATTTACTTTTATGATTTTTCTACTTTAATAAGTATTAAGTGTATAACTGTTCCGGAAAAAATCGGTCGGTTAACAAGGATAAATGTAACGGCGACTTTTTTGACAAAGTAAAACGTATTCACAGTCAGCTGCCCAACAGGCTGTCATTAATTCGAAACTGCAGCTGATATTACGTCAACCGACAATAATTTATGATGCTATGGGTGCTTGGACGAAAGTATTTTTCTTTTATGTTAGTTTTATGTTATGTCAGTTATAGTTTGATGGAAATATTGGTTGACTCATTCAGGCTTTTTGTAGTCAGTCTGTTCCAAACCTCTTTATATATAATCAATATTTTTAATAGCTTCGCCGAGATCTGTATAACGACGACGACAACAACAACAACAACAATAATAATAATAATAATAATAATAATAATAATAATAGATTAATCGTCTGTTAATTTTTGGTGATATCTTCGACTTGAAGCCTTCTTAATTTTTAAGGTTGTCTAATTTTGGCTGGTCGAAACGTTTGGTTTACCGTAAGAGACCAATATTAATCAGTATACTACAGCGAGTACGGTGAAAAGCCTTGGAGAAAATATGCTTAAATTTAAATGACACAAACTGACCCTAGGCACTTTGTCGGATTTACTGCCACATTATCGATTTGTAATCATAAAAATCACGTCGTATCATGAAAATTGTCACTTTGAAGGCAACACATTTCTGCATCCCGCGTGGCAACTTAGTCGTTCTTTTAATTTCCTGTTAAAAAATGATTATACCATCAGTGGGTTTGATATTAAATAACGCCTATGTAACCCCGCGAATAGCATATGTTAGAACATTTTTAGTCATTCACACTAACTTATATTTGGAATAATTAAGTCTGCAATATCACTGAAGACTTGATTTGCTAAAGTACTATTTTGAATAAATTGTACTATATTATAATTGTGCTGTACTATATGCACCTTTTTAATACAAATTTATGAATATGCAGTGTATAGTGTTAGAGATTATTCATACTGTATTAATACACCGTGTACAATAACATATTAATTTCAATGTATGAATCCGTTTTCTAGTAACCCATTCATCTCCCAACAATTTATCCTGGAAAAAAAAAGTCGGGGGCAGTTTTACACAATAATAATAAAAATAAAATAAAAAATAAATGTAAAAGTTTGTCGTTACAGAGTTGTAAATAAGTACAGTGCTCTTCTGTCATTTGTTACTCTCTCCCAGTTTAAAAGCACATGAGGTCAGAAAGCGAACATCTACAGAGACGGTTTATGGGTGCGTATTAACGTTATGCCCTGTGAGTTTAATGTAACGTATTTAGTCTTAAAATACCAATGGCTTTCTAGGAATGAAATCATTATTATATACTCCATTAAATTACTGTACGTCAGATACAGTAAGTAATTTTTAAATTGATTTGTGAAAAAAATACATGACGGCCTACGGTACGCCAGTGATCCTCATATGCAGACGTTTTAAATCAATGAAGTCGCATAAGTCCATAGACAATAGAATTGCAATTGGTTTATTCGCGTATGTGCATGTATGATTTGTATAGGCCTATTCGTATTTGCTCTGCAACTGAGGCACTATTTCCTGTTCCTGTCAACGTGTGGCACTGCACCCAACTCTTCGGAAAAGCTTTTTTATCTAACCCTATGTTCAGCTAATTATTCTTACAGTTTTATTAAACAATGATGCAAGCTGTTACTATAGTGTTATTGCAATAGAGTTTAGTTTTAGTTTGAATCTAGACAGACACGGTTTTAATCCGCAATTAATCGCAGGACAAAGTACTTAAATATGCAAACCCCTATACAAGTGTCTGTCCGCATCTATCTGTGATTATCTGATTTTCATGGGTGAGAACTACTACTACTACTATTCTTATTGTTATTATTATCATTATTATTATTATTGTTGTTATTGTTGTACTTTCACATACTAGTCTGCACTGCGAACCTGTACTAAATAATTGAACAACAGTGGTTATATTTTATTAGTTCGCGTTTGCGGTTTAAAGGCTAAAATTATATAGTATTATTTTAGTTTTGTTTGTACTCATCATTGCTGAACAGGATGTGGGTTTTCTGTTTTGTGGTGCCCCGTAGTACGTTACATACTGTCAATTTAATTGCAGCAGTGTACGGGTGATGTTTGTAAGCCCAAAAATATATATATGTATAAATGTATATGCCGATGTATAACATCGGTCTATGTCTGTAAGGGTGCGTATTTGTTTATTATTGCAATATTCAAAAGTGTTATGTAGTCTGATTCGGATTATAATGTGGATTAAAAATGATTGAATTACGATTGTAATTCGTTCGCTGAACAGAAGATCTAGAACTCAAAACGCTATACTAGGCTACTTTGTTATTGTCTTTACAAATGTAGTTATCACACAGGCAGTTGCAATTTTTTTGCAGTTTTTGCCTAAACAGTCAAAAAGTAGAATCTCTTGCGGGTCACGTGTAGTATTTTTTCATTTTGTGTCTCGCTTGTTCTGTCACTTAGTAGGAGTAACTACACAGGAGAAAAAAGTTTCAGTGAAAAAAATATATCGATTGGTGTAGGCAAAGAAAGTTAGTTATACCGTTAGAGCTTGTCGTTTGTTTCAAATAAATTTGACTCTTGTCTGAAACACATTTTATAAGCATATTTAGTAAACACACCAGAGAAACACAAAACTAGTCCTGTTATCATCTTGATGACCCGCGCCATACTTTTCTAGGTGGTTCATTACGCTATTTATTAAGACAGAAAACAGGAGGACTCCGTTAGGATAAAGTCGCATCACTTATGCATTTTCAAAAACAAATTGACGATCTAATCTTTTTCAGACAGGCTTCGCTAGCTGACTTACAAATCCAGATCACTTTAGATTGCAATCCCGCCCTCCAAAAAATTGAAAAATAATATAAATGAAATAATACGGCCTCTCAGTGGACTCACCATAGCAAGGGATGAGAGTTCCGCTGTGCCCGCTATCTTGGTGAAGTTTGCTTTCTTCTGGAGGAGTTTTGCAAGAAGACCTTTGCATGAAAATGTGGTATTTGTGGAAGTTGCCTTCCTCAGACGTCGCATCCAATGACGGGCAATCCTGTTGGAAAGGGCTCCGCGACTTTTCCCCAAAAACCTGACCTTTGTTGGCCATGAAAATGGGACTGTATTTGGTATCACTTGCCTGGAATGTCCTAAAAGGGTTTCCTTGGTGGTCCGTGCCTTGGGGTGCAGACGGGCTATAATACGAATCCATGGATGCCATATCACAGTATGAAACGCACGTCTCCGCGTTCATTCCTAAAAAAGGTTAAGGGGAAAAAGCGATCCAATTTCGTTTTCTATCCGTTATTGATGGCGGAGCTAAGAGTTACTCTCACGCTGTCTCGATCTTGCGCGCACAGACTCATACACACGTACACACGCTCTCTCACACACACTAGCGGTCGGGTGTAAATGATTCAGGTATTTTCCTGACTCTAAAAGCCCACAGAAGCCTTAGGGGTTAGAGCAGTAACAAAAAGTCTCCTTCTTTCAGAGGACAGTACTCCTGGTGTATGGTGAACTAAAGCTTCTGACACAGGCGCTGGGCCGGACCTCTGCCCAGTCATTATGCAGATGGGATGAATGGGTGAGGTCAGACCTCCGTTCCAAAGAAAGGAAATCTGTTTGGTTGTATATGTGGAGGGATCCAACATATGATAATGCAATTGTGATATGAATATGTAACTGAGTTCAACCAAGCAATTTAATGGTCGATTTGCAATGGTCCATCTAGTGAGGATGTAAGTTCCTATACGTTTGAAGTGAACAAAGTACTGACAAATACATGAACTAATACGCTTGGGCCATTCTTCCGAAATCCATGCTCCTGTCACGAATCAAACTTGAATGCAATTTGTAGTGTGTAATGAGTTTTGGTCTCTTTCATTCATAAGCGTTCAATGCGTCGGGACAGCACACGATCATGACCATATTAAAATATGTGATTTTTATTGATTTGATATAATATGTCGGCGCATTGCAGTCTTTGAGGCCAGTTAAAACTTTAAAATTATACAATATGTTGTGTTCCTTTCCTCATCTATTATTATTACTATTATTATCGTCGTCATCATCATCATAACCAACAACAACAACTGTTATTATTATTGTTATTGCATGTTGGTGTGGAATAAATTGAGAGCTGTTCGCTATTTGTTCTATGCCGCTGTAAGCGTGACAATCGTCCTTTTCTGTTGATGCTTCTGCTATAGCTTCGCACGCATTGGCACTAGTCTCTACCCTGTATATTTTATTCAGTAATCTGTTAGGCAACTAAAATGCTGCAGATTGCCCACGTCGCCTATGTTGCAGGCGAGCGCAAAGGAAACCCAGACTGAACGTCGGAGCGTATGCGGCCTCCTTTGAACGGTGGAGATGCTTTGCGCACAGAAAGCTAGACAGACCTTCTGAATCCCGAGAGAAACGCAAAGGTAGACGTAATCATTATCGAGGTGAATAGGGCAGGGGGTGACGCTAAGCCCTATTATTTGCATGCCCCGCCCACTTCAGACCGGTGTCCGTGTGTGTTCGCAGAGAAATACACAACATACAATAAAAGCTACTTTAATGCAGCAATATCATAACTGCAAATGCTAATAAATTTAGGCTCCCACGTAGAAAAGCAAGTGGCCTTTAAGCATATGGGTATTGAATGATGATGTAATTTCTTTTGTTGTTTGTGTTGTTGCTGTTTAAAAGTAGAACAAATAATAATACTATGATCGTGTATTTGTAACTCAAGCTGGACAATACAGAAAGTCAAGCAATATTCACCATTTAACGCATCTTAATCTATTTCAGTTTCACCGTATAATTCACACAAAGCGGCATACATTTGGTATTCGTTTCACACTTTCCATATCACAGTTTTTCTATGTGCCTGTAAGTTAATTAAATTTAATAAACATCGTAAACCTTGGTTCACATAATGCACATTGGCCTTTAATTCTGTCATGCTTAAGGGCAAGCGATAACATAATTTTATAGTCTATTAAACCTAGGGTGTTATTTGTCTATTTGTTTGTTAATTTCTGCAATTATTTAAGCATCGGTTGTCCTTATGACCTGAAACAGTAGGGACTAGGGAGAGGGTATTTCTCGATGGCATCTATGGTGCCAATCAGACTTGCAGCAAACAGGTTGCGTCGTAGTACGGGGACTGATTAGGATTACATTGGCTAGGTTTAAAACAATAGAACATAAGTCGTTGCATTGGAAAAATATTTTAAAAGTAGACTCCCTGACATGAAATTCATTATTTTATTTTATTTTATTCCGGTTTTTCCAGATAGGCCTATACGCTTTAAAATGTCCCATCATTCTTTGTGTTGACACAATTTCTTATCACATTGTTAAGTAAAAAACTTTAAAAGTTTCATAGTAAAATTAAGGAACATAAAGGCATCAAATATGCTAAATTCAGAATATTTTTTGTTTGCTGACAGTTGAATTGTTTTAAATATACACGTATACTGACGAATATCATTCACACGACTGTCATGCCGCCACATACCTTGAGTTTTTCTCGTCTACAGTAAGCAAACATTATGAGGGCTGCACGTGTTTCCATATAACGCATTTAAACCGAATATGAAAAAGTATGAACGGCCGCAAATACGTTTCATTTAGCATAATATAATCTGGTTACTACGCAGTTAATTTTCGTTTTCATTTCCATGTACATATTTAGTTATATATAATTAAAACGTTTTAATTTGAAGCCTAATAAAGCCGTAATAAAAACTGTTAAATGCAAGTGTAGATTATGTTTATCGAATAGACAAATTGTGAACCTGTTTCCATACCTTTTGTAAAACAAGACGTTATAGCTGGCTGGTTGAATGCTTGCATTTAATTTAAAAGATGTCACTTGTACCTTTTAGCCTATTTAAGTTAGTTCATTTAAATTTCTTTTATTCTTTTCCCCTTTTATGCGTAAAAGAACACAAGTGACGTGTTATTATAATCTATTGATGAGTTACGCCGTACTGTTTGTGGAAGTTAGCCTTTCCACATAATTCGACACTTACAGTTTTCGAAGAATACGTCAAAAAGATGTGGATTATTGATATATTAAAGAAGTCCAATTAAGTGCATAGTTAGCAAAAAAAGGCGTGTTAATAAGCATCCAATTTCGTGGAAACAAAGTAGGCCAACAACCGTGCGTATACATTTTAAAATTCCCAACGTTTGTTGTTACCAGAAATGTTTGCTGTTTTTCGTGAAATGTCCATAAAATCATTCGTATTTGGATGTTTGTTAACATGGACCATATGTCTTAGCCCAGTAATATTAGAATCCATATAATTTAAATCCTTAATTATGCATTTATTACTTTACTTTTCGCTTGGTTTGCTTAAAGTGGGAGGACACGCTCTTAGGCAGAGATACTCTACCGGCAATTCGAAGCAGAAAAAATATCTAGAATCGCGTCCCACGTCTTTAAACTTAATAACAATTCACTGAAATGCTTTTATCTTGTTTCGGTGTCTGTTTTCTCATAATATCTTTCCATGTGTTACAAATAAAGAAACATAGACATAGAGGCACTTTATTGTGTGGAAGACACGTGTTTTTACATCCCACTAACAGTATCAAGGTGCAAATGCAAATCTGTATGTGTTTACTTGGTCACGGAGTCTCCAGAGACGATTATGCATAAAAACTGTCATTGCGTGGAATATAAAATTTTAATATATTTCATATTAAGTTTGATTTCATTATACAATTGATACAGTTTTTAAAGAGTATTTGTTCTGTGCCAAATGTTTAAGTGGCGGCAAAATAAAACAATGATAAAAATGTCTTCAAATAATTATTTATTTGAACGATCTACTGAATATTTGCGGTATGTGGGAGTTCGCCACTCTGCAGTATTAGATGCAGTGTCAGCGTTGTCTTCGTTTAATTGTAGACGTACTGGATGAATCGGCACATTTACCTTGGTTAAAATAATTAAAAATTTCTCATTTACGAACAAACTATTTACATATCTTAGCTGAATAAAGTGTTCCCTATAATAAAGCGATGTTTTTTTATATCGGTGGAATTTTAAATGCAAACATGTTTTCTTTCGTTTAAGCTTAAGAGTGGGCTATTTTGTTAAAATTTATACAGATGTTGCTTTAAATAAATTGTTTATTTTTTAGAGGTTTCTTTAAAGACCGCCGCTTAAGATGATGCACGCAATGTTGCCCCACACAACATAAAGTAATGCCGGAAAATGTTATTCTTTTAGATTAATTTTCGCACGAAATGTGACGCTGAATTAAGATTTATAGAAGGCATACATGCTTTTCTGCCATGCGGCCGTAGTCACTTATAATTTTAAACCAATGTCAGTTTTCAGAACGTTTCCCATTTTCATTTTTTTTTCCAGAATTGCAAACGATTTCGTATCAGTTGGGAGCAATATATTTGTTTAATCCGTGCCGCTATAGATTAAAGTTTTCAAAGCATAAGTTTACATAGCAGTGTGATTTTTTTTATTCTTACTAATGCTAATAATACGAAATAAAACGAAACGAAAGAAAGCCCGTTTTTTGTGAAGCCGTTCCTTGGTAGTGTACTTTAACCTAATAAGTAAAAACCAGAGGTTTTGCAACCATCCAGTCATATTCCAGACCCTTATCTCAGTCAGGGTCACTAGGGCCCTGAAGTGCCAGGCAACATTGGGTAGAAGTCTGTGGTAGGCTGCACCTTAAACAGGATTCCAGTATGTGAAGACATACACACGCGCAATCGTACTTTGCGGATAATTTGAGCCATCAATTAGCTCAGATGCATGTATTTGGACACGGGAAGATCATATAAACTACACAGCCAGAGAGTGGAGACGGGATTCGAACTTACAACCCTGAAGTGTGACGTAATAGGGGCACCCACTAAAACTGGCGTTTGAAACTACTCCAAGAAATTTCTCTCTTTGGAGTTAAACGGGTGTCAATTTTCAGAGATTACATTTTCTAAGGCAGTGTATCTTCATTTCAGACAGGCACTAGTACATGGACTATGTATGAGTTGTGTTACTTCGCCCGGTGTTGTGAGAAGAATCCGTATAACCGGAAATGAACATTACGTTACACACACACCGGGAACATGTCTGGAGGGCGTGTGCGGCAGGACACTTCCTGTCTTCAAGTGCCAGACTTTAGTTATCGCGGCACCAGCCCTTGCTTCAACTATGAAAGGCATTCTTAACTGTAAAAAATGTTTTCATCGTGTACTGTCTTTATTATTTTCTGGTGGATGACTGGTCACTTTTCATTTACTTAAGACTGCAGACCTGCGCGTAAATGTATCTAGCATGTAATTAATGAGCGTTTGAACAGGACAGAGAGCTGGTCCGTGGTGGGTGAGAGCTGGCAATTGATTAACTTCATGCAGGACGTTAATCCTCGCGTATACGTACGGAACCGCGAATGGAAAATCGTTTTTATTTGCTTATCTTTTACTGTAAATGCAGAACGCACATCTTTCCCCCCATTTATTTATCTATGTATTTTTAATATCAAGTAGATGTTGTAACAAACTGGCACCTGAACCTAAAGCAAATATTCTCCGTACGAACTGTGCGTTCTTCACGCCTGTCTTGGAGGTGAGCATAGCGGCGTTTTTATGTCTTTGAAAGATAAGTCATGTTGGAGTATCAAACAGATTCTGCCTTTGGGGTAGATGCCTGTCTTGGTGGGGGATGCTAGCTTTCAGTCATGGTCAATGTAAAAGACCAATAGAACAATGGCAGACTGAACCAAGATCCGGATTACATGTTATTCTATTGTTCGACAGGTTGACCTTGCTGCTGCAATGCAGAGCTTTTTGCAGACTGCGTGACGGCTGATGTTCACCAGTCACAACACTCTTTGGGAAGACAGTTGATGCCCTGCAGTGGAATCTGAGCTCAGTGTAACTGGAGGCAAGGAGCTGCATATTCACCATACTGTTAATGCTGGGCTCTGTTGTGGCTGCCAGGTGCTGGTGACTAAAATAGAGAGGTGAGATTTTTCTGGTTCTGGATGTTTCAGGCAGCAGCTGCAGATTGTGGGCTGAAACGAGTGTAAATGTTTTAGTGTTTGTATTCATCAGATGCTTTTATCTATAGTAACATAAAATTAAGAAAGCAGTGTCAGCCGATCCCTGTGGAAATAGGACCAAACTCGAACCGGCAACCTTCCGATCACAGGCATAGAGTCCTGACCCGCAGAGCAGCCCAAATGCCCCTGTTTGGTGTTCAGCAAGGCCACCCCAAACCCATCACTCATGAGCCTAGACAGGGACCACCTTACTCCTTAGGAGTATCCCCTTTGCTATTTGATCCACCAATATTTATGGCAGAATTGTACAGTACATGTAAGATATTTACTATATGAATGCATGGTGACTCAGATTGCAATGCATTGGTTGACCTCTGGAGGCAGACAGCTATACAGCTCTTTGATTAATTATTGCTGTTTTCAAGGTGTGAGCAAAGCATTTCCCAAGGCTGTGGGTGGTTTGTATGCAGGGTAAGCCCTCGTGCTGGTACTTTGTTGTGTTTAACGAATCTTTACAAATACACATCATGTAGTAAGTACTGAATGTTTTATATCATTCACTGACACGCTTCAGAGAGTGGTTATTCCTTGACCACAAGCCCAATTACAGCCCATTTTGCTATGGAGGGGGAAGCGTTCCCAGTCCCACTTACTGTAATTGTTTTATTATAGGAAATATTCACCAGCTTCTTGTATTAAAGCTCAGAATAGATGATTTGTAAGTACAGAAGAGTCCAGTCTCTTTGGTCCAAGTATAAAATGTAGTGAAATTATTTATATTGTTACTTCTGGATGGAAATTGAAGGTTGACGGTTTCCTGTCATGCACAAACCCGCCTGTCTCCAGTAATGTTTCAAATTTTATGAGTGTTTTATTAAGCACAAACTTTACTGTGTCACCTATTGCAAAGAAATCAAGAGGTTTCTGCTTAAGCAGGCATGAAAGGCATGAAACTTCAACCGTTAATGTTGTGTGTAAAGATGTTTATTTGTCATTAAATTTTACATATTACAAAAAACACAACTACACAGAGATTGAAATTGTTGGTTGCATTTTCCTACATGTATCAAAAGTGTCAATAAAAAAACTATGTATTAAGATTAAGATTGAGATGGACTTTATTGAACCCAAAGGTAAATTTTGGTGCATAGAGCAGCAAGAATGTGGTGCACAGACAGAGATACATGTAGTGCAAAATAGACAAAATGCTAAATGTTATACAATACACAAACAGAATATCCTGAAAAACACAATATTGAAATATTACAGAAATAATTATATTAGAATTAACAAGAACTACAATAATAATAAATTGTTGTAGATGTGCAATTAAAGAACAGATAGCACTTTACTGTTACAAGATAAATTCCATATGAATAATGTGAATAATCATCTGGCTTATTCATGTATGGATTTAAATGTATTACCTTTATGTGTTACAGTGAAGCAGAATAATGTGAATTGAATAACAAAAAGTGCACAAATCATTCATCTGTTATGATTCCTCGTCTCTGAGATGCTCTCCTGTGGCCTCACACCTTCTGGGTTGCTGATGTTTGCCCTTGGCTGTGTTCTCATGGAGACTGCATGTCCTCCCTGTGTTCCTTTCCATTTTCTCCATGTACTCCTGTTTCCTCTCAGTCCACCCTGGGACTGACTGGCATCCCATCCACGGGGCCCCCTGCCTGATGCTCTCTGCTCCCTGGGACAGGCTCCTAGATCACTGTGACTCTCCACTGAATAACTGCTTATGCAAAATAGATGAATTATTAATTTCACTGAATAGTTAATGAAATGGTTACCATAAAACACATATTCTGTCTAAACAAATGAAGATAACATCAAAAAAATAATCACTTTTTCAGCAAAGGTGTACATCTAAGCATTGCTTTAAAATCAAACATTCTTCTGTATTTATTAACCACAGTTAAATGATGTTTTGTAGATGATGGTGCCAAGGAATTTAGAGCTGTACATGCAAGCCAGAGAAACTTACTGCTCTGGCGTGTTTTTGGCCTCTGCAATATTTTCCATTTTGTTACTTTATCAGAATTCAGTCCTTTAACATGAGAAAATGGAGAATGTGAAGACGGAGCAGCAGATTTTCCAGATAAGCCAAGTTTTTTTTTTGTTATTTTTTTCAAAGGGCCACTTCTAACAGAACAGTGTTTGCTTCTTTTTTCCATAACCAGAAACATTTTTTAATGCAAAAAGGAGGAGGACTCATCTTAAAATAACGTTTCCTTTAGAATACTTTTTCCACTCTTGTTCTGACAGCAATTCAGCAGATGTGGGCTATCGAGTCCCTTAGAGCCCATCTCTGCAGGCTCCTTTGGGAGTTTCTTACTTACCTGTATGTCTTTGGACTGCAGACTTTATTATACTTATGAAGTTTTGTTGGCAATGATTTGCATATCAACAATGAACAATGAAATGAAAAGCTTAATAATTGTTAGTTCAAGTTTTAGAAGATCCTGCAGTTGTAGAGTTCATATTCATATTCATATTCGTATAAGACAAAAAACTAGTTTGTTTGAGTTAGCAAGGCATTCTGAAATAAAGAGCAGCAGATATGAAACTTTTCCTGGATGACCATAGTAAGCTGACCAGTGTGCTGTCCAGTGAGATGACCAGTGAGCGGACCAGTGCGCTAACCAGTGAGATGACCAGTGAGCGGACCAGTGTGCTTACCAGCGCACTGACCAGTAAGATTCTACTCAATTCAAAGATTCTACTTTATTGCTCCCTAAATGAGCCACAGCAAGGGGAACAACTATTTCTGCTGTTTTATTTGTAACAGCAAAGGATTGAGACATATTGTATTATTTTAACTTGAAAGACACTTACTTTACCATTATAAGATTTGACTCCTCATAACTTCTCATTACTTTTTAATGGAGTGTTTTTTTGAGAATCTGTTCCAGTTGCTCTGTCTGTTGTATACAGAAGCACGGGGAATTGAGCCAAATCAGACTCCTTGTCTTGCCACCTTTTATATTTTGCTGACACTCTTTTCACTTTTCACACGTCAGCCTATACTGTACTGTAAGTCACAAGCTTTGCGGCAGCCGCCATCTGGAATAATGAACCCAAATTTTCATTCTCACATACACCTGAGACTGGCTTTGGAGCAAGGCAGAAGCCTACAGAGGCTGCCGGATGGCCGGCTGTTTCAGCCAGATTTGATTTAGTGGCTGAATGACACATGGAAATCCGCCTGTACTGCTCCATGTGAGGCAAACAGGATTCAGGTCACATTACCCGCAGAGAAGCCTTTTGGCTGAGCAGCATCAACATCACATTCAAACGTGATGGTACAGGTTCCAGTTTCCACTTTGTTAAATCATCCTGGTGTCCCTGTATTATTAAGGAGTCTGCAAACCATACAAACTATGCATACCATTGTTAATTAAATAGAAGGAGAAAAACAATGGATTTCAGTGTCATTCCCTAATTAGATTTGAAATATATATGTTTAAAGAGACCCCTTTCTTTCCATTTGGTGTGAAAAAATGTGTTAAAAATGTAAATGTAAATATAGGTTCACACAAGCTTCCTCCATCACGTAGACTTCAAAGGACTTTTTAAAAATTATGCTTCATTTTGGATGCTTTCCTTAGGAATAGCTCGTAGGTGTCACATTACCAGGTCTCTTGTTCTTTTTCTCCACATCTATCTATCTATCTATCTATCTATCCGTCCATCCACCCGTCTGTCCATCCATCCATCCATCCACGCACCCCAGACCATAATAAGTAGTGGGAAGATGGATTATTTGGTAACACTTGACATTCATACTGCACTTTCATACTGCTTTTATAAATTATTCATGGAACATTAATAAGAAACATATATGTAAATCTTTACATGTCTTAAACAACTGCATTCATAACACTTTCAATGAACAACACATGAGAGCTTTAATATACATTAATAACAAACATTGGTAATGATCTTCATTCAATGCACCTTCATGATGCATATTTATAATGTATTCACAGAACATTAAGTGTATCTTCACATTAATGCACAGCTCTGGAAAAAATCATGAGTGAGAGCCTGTGATTAATTTTTTTTTTCCCGCAAACTGCAGCCTGGTTCTTCTCTGTTTCTCATTAATGAAGGGCTTCTTCCTTGCTTTATGGCTCTTCAGTGCGGCTTCTAGAAGCCTGATACGAACTGTCCTAGCAGTGTACGTCATACCTGCACTTCATGTTTCCTATTCCTCTTGATGGTCACTTGATGTCATCTTAAAATTCCTGAGAATCTGGCAGATTAGTTGACAGTAATCTCTGGCAGTAGAAAGTTTCTTCTGCCCTCTGCCTGGCTGATTTTTGGTTATTGCCAGTGTCTCCTGCTTCATATTGTTCTTGTGTGCTGTGGTCTTGGAAATTTTGAGCCTGGAAGCAGCCTGCCTCGCAGTGTAGCCTTCAGAACCAGGATTAAACCAGGAAACAATGCAGATTCTTAAAAAATATGGAGTGGTCCCTTAATTTTTTCCATGCATTATAAGTGCATTATGAAGGTGCAGTGAATGTGAAGTGTGACCATTTATTTATATTTACCTTTAAAGGTATTTTTAGGGCTAAGCTGTTAGTGCTCCATGTTCACCACAGTAAACAGAAGGCTGGCCTGCATCACTGCGTTACCATGGTGACAGGATCTTTGCCTGCAGGCTAACCCTGCGCACCAGTGCTGCTCAGTGCAGAATGCGGGCATGGAAGCGGGGGGGGGGGGGCACCGCCGCAGACAACCTCACTGCCATGTCCATCCCCACCCCAGCCCCCACATTTTCATGTGCGCCTAAAATTGGTTTCGCATGAGCTGAGAGGCAAATTGTGTCAGCAAATTTCTGATCAAATTAAAAGGGGGGGGGGAGCCTGATTCCACTGATCTTTAATCCAATAAACGGGACCAAGGGAGACTGAAACTCCATTCTCTTTTTCTTAGATCTTTCTGGTGAAAAGTCCTTTGACTCTTCTTTAAATGTGTGCAGTGCCACCATGGACCGACACCATGGACAAAATTCAATTCAAATCAATTCAATTTATTTTTATATAGCACATTTCACAGCAGAGTCGCCCCAAAGCGCTTTACATGATATTGAGAGATAGGAATAATATAGGAAAAAGGAAAGACAAGAAATTAACTAAAGAAAGAAGGAAGGCCAGATGACCACAGAGGAGAGGAACCAAAAACTCCTAAGTAAGGAGAAAAAAAATCTCTGGGGGTCCAAGATCAGCTGGCTGCCCAACCCCCCTGGGCATGCTAACACTATTGCACAGAATAGAGTGGGCTTGTTTGCTAAAAGCAAGGTGCAAGCTGTGAATATGGTCATGCCAAAGTCCAGCAATGAGTTTGTTCTCCACACTGGCCTGTGTAGGGTGGCAGACTGGAGGCTGCACCCACGATGTTACAGTTCATAAGTCACATCTACGATGTCACTCATACATGGGACCGAATCAGGACTCTAGCCTCCCCGGGCACCACCCGTACATGTGGGAAGGCAGAGAGCAGGGATGATAAAAACATGCATTGACACATTAATGGACAAGCATAGTAGATAAATTTGAAACTTTGTATAGCAACGTTTAAGGTTGCTCACTCTTCATTTTTAATGTTACATTAGAATATGAGTATCGCACAAGGCTACTATAGGCATGGATCTGAATGTGTGTATTGTGTTTGACAACTGGTTGGTCTTGGGTCATGATATTTTTGCCTAATTTACCCCAGACGCTGTGCCAAAATCTATGCATTGGGGTCTCAGGAACTCCGGGCTGGGTGCCCTAATCGGCAGATGAAAGTTTATTGGGATCAGTGGAAATGTATCCCATATGTGACTGGTTTTAGAATTGGGCCTTGATCTGGGGATTCCCCCTTTAGCGATATGATCGCTTCAGCCAAATTATACCACTTCATCAAATTCAGAACACGCCCGACTCATGGGCACGGGACAGGGTGGGGGGTTGGGGTATGACGGGATCTAAGCACCTCTACATCCCATGACACCGGGCCAGGCAAGCAGAGCTTCCTCAGAGTCTCTCCCCTTGCCGTGAGGTGGCTGTAGGTGACTTTGGGGGGCATACTGGATCAGGCAAGGTCACGTGGCTTCAACCACTTGAAGAAGCGCCGGGGTTTCTGTCAGGTTTGCTAACTGTTGCACAATGCAGAGCACTTAGCACCACTAAGAACATCAACTGCACATTCGTGCAGACATGACGTCTCGGTAGCTAAATAAACAACAATTACATAAATAAATAAAGGAATGTAGATTAAATAGAGAGAATTATCCTGTCAATTGTGCTGACCAGACAGCCACTGGATTGTAAACTATCAAATTTCACATGACGTCATCATCTTCTTTATGGAGCCCCTGCTTCTGTCTGAGTGCCTGACTGTCTTATGAAGGATCTCTGCAAAAGCAATAGGTACTTTCAGCTGCAGGATTCTGTGATGTTCTATCTCCAGATACTCGTCTCATTGTCTGATATGGCCTGTTCCGGATTGCATCCGAGTGCACATGGGTGATTTTTTCTCAGGGTATTAACAGGGGTTAGTGTGAAGTTATTGTCCATGTCAGCTTCAGTACTCCAATATACCGGATTATCAATTTCTCATGTTAGCTTTACAAATATTGCAAAGAGAGGGCAATGAAGATGACACATTATACAGGCTACATCACACTAATGAGCTGCAATTTATGTCACCTGCAATGAGGAAAAAATTGAGAGGTACTGAAACGTTCCTTATGGTCTTTCAAATAGGAGTGCAGAACACAAGAAAAGGAGAATGAATTAGAAAGGAATGAACAAAGGAGAAATAGACAGTCCTTAAATGGACCAAGCAGATGTGTTCTTTCAAAAGACACACTTACCTTAATATAGCAAGCAAAGCTTAACAATCAGGAAGGCATGCCCTATTTAAAAATACTGATCCATGTTTGAGGACATTTAACTTAGAACCAGATGTGTCCAAAAGAGTACATAAATACCCTCTCTCCTGCAGTACATAACAGACACATAAATACTCTCTCTCCTGCAGTACATAACAGACACATAAATACTCTCTC